>PVKN010000911.1:0-54879 GCA_004027915.1 Capromys pilorides
GAAGAGTGACTGCAATTAGGGAGGGCTGAAACTATGATTTCCCATCAGAGGTAATCAGAAAGGGCTTTGTTTTGGTTTTAGCACAAGTGATACTGCCTAATGTCTTACCTCACATTGCTACCCCCTTGTTAGATATACAGGGAGATATGGCTAGAAAGTTAGCCCAAATTTGCCCTAAGTGAAGGCAAAAGAGAAAATCCTTGTTCACATCCCTTTCCGCTGACATACTGATCTTTCATAAATTAATCAACAAGACTATTTGTGAAAAATTCCTGTTTCTTGATCTAAAATAATGTTTGGCACATAAGGATATAAAATGAATGTTTGTCAATAGAATAGTTAGGGACAAATTACAGCACTTAAGGGCTACAGTGAATTACAGCCAGACTAAATATACCTTTCACACGACTTAATCTCTCTAAATCCCTGCTACCTCTCTTATAACATTGAATTAATAGGAATTCCCATCTGATTTAGATTATTCTAAATATTCAGCAAGATACTGGGGTCAGGGGTATAGTTCAGTGGCACAATGCCTGCCTGGCAAGTGCAAAGTCATGAGCTCAATTCTCAGTAAAAAAAATAAAAATAAAAAATTCCTTGGGTGGTTCCTGTACAGTGGCATAATGTATATAATGCAGAAGGTATTACAAATGTTATAGCTAATTTTATTGCTCTAGATGTTGAGAAGAGGTCTAGAGAGAAAAAAGGATTTGTACCAGGTCACATAGGGTGGCAGAATGGTCCAGATCTCCTGACTCCCATCCCATGATCTTTTCCACGATGCTTTGTGGCTCCATCATACAAGATGTCTTTACTCAGTTAATGGTTAGGAATTCAGGAATTTCAAACTAATCTGGATTTTTGTCCTGCTGAGAAAAATGTTATAAGATCTGCTTTGTCTTGAGGATGCTTCACCCATCTTTCATAGGATATAGTCCATTCAGGGGCACTGTTCACAGTGATAAGGGGGACATCAAGATTTTTCTCAAGGGCATAAGGAAAAGTGGAAATTATGTTCTCAGCTTGCTGCTGATTAGCAGACATAGCACAAACAAAACCTCTAAGCATTTGTTCTTCGAGACTCTTCTGGCTCCTTTTCCTTCCCCTCAGCCACTGCAGCGAGGGGAATGTGAACAGCAATATGATCAGAATGTAATGAAGGAACAAATCTCACTGGGAGTCAAATACCATTGTGTTTAAAAAAAAAAAACACCATGGGCAGAAGCCCAAAAAAACAGAGGCTTCCCCCAGTGTTCTTTGAATCCATTTTTTTAAGCTGTTAAAACACCCTTAAAATAAACCTGCCATCTTGTGAGGACAAGAAGAAGGTTACTGTCTCTCCACCACCATCTGCAGGACTTGCTTAACTTTAGGCTTCCCTAAGCCACACACTCCCTGCCCCAACTCAGTCTATTCTTTATTACATATCAGGGTGGGGTTAATTGCAGTTTCTCTTTCCCTGACTTAACAAGAATGCATTTTATTATTGTAATTTTACATTTTAAAATAATTTCTTGTATTGTGCTTACCATTTGTCTTTACCAACCTGAGTCTGGATCAGCTCTGTTTAAATCTCTCTCTGAAATTAGAGCTCAGTCTTTTTCTGGGGTCACAGCTCAGGTAGTGGTTGGAATGGAGGTTTACCTTGTACCTGTGATTAGGGTTCAGTGTGTGGTAGGCAAAGAGCACAGTCTGTGATCAGGGTTGAGACTAGTCTATGATTAGCTTTAGGGCTTAGTCTATGATGGAATCAGGTCTCAGCCTGTAGCAGAGATCAGATTTGTTTGTGATGAGCATTAGGATTCCAATAGGGGTTGGTGGTCATAGAAAGATAGGGCTTTAGTCCAGGAAAGAAGAGAAGGCCAGGAGCCCAAAGAGCCTATCAAGGATTAGTCAAACCAAAGGATGAAACAGATGGGGAAACACAGAACTAACAGAGGGTCAAAATAGAGATGCAGCCCCTACTAAAATGGCTAAAATTAAGAGAACTGACAGGACCAGGTGTGTGTGAGGTTGTGAAACAACTGAACTTTTCTAACATTGTCAGTGGGAGTATTAATTAGATAACGCTTTGACAGAATATATAAAGTTAAATATACATATGTCCTGTGACTCAGTACTTCCAATCCTGCAATGAACTAACAATTGCTACATATAAAGACATGGATAAAGCTCACAAAATAATATTAAGTAACAGAAATCCAACACCACAAAGTAGATATCTTATGATTCCATCTATATGAAGTTCCTACACAGACAAAATCAGTTTATAATGATAGGAGACAGAAGAGTGACTTCTATCGTTAGAGTTACAGAGCAGTATGGATGGAGGTTGTATGAAGGAGGCTTACAAAGAGATGATATTGTCTACATTTTGATCTGGGCATTGGACATAGGTGAACACACTCATATAAGAATTTATTGATCTGAACTTTCCATATTTGTGTACTTTGGGCTGGTGAGATGGTTCCTTAGGAAAGCTTAGAAAATTGCAGGGACCACAACTGGATACCCGACACCATGTGTTGTGCCAGCCCCACCCCCAGGGCAGGCTGAGCCAGCCATAAAAAAAAAAAAAATTGTGCACACAAGAAGGGGGAAAAGGCGAAGCAGTATAGAACATGATTGGCAAAAAAAAAAAAAAAAAAAAAAAAAAAAAAAAAAAAAAAAAAAAAAAAAAAAAAAAAAAAAAAAAAAAAAAAAAAAAAAAAAAAAAAAAAAAAAAAAAAAAAAAAAGAATATGATTGGCAAGTTGATTCCACAATTCTGACTTCTCTGCTAAGGCAATTGTGACGTTACTGGTGGCGTATGTTGAGCCTGGGGTTGGACCGAGGGGTAGCGGACTTGTGAGGACGTAGCCCTTAAAGCAATCACACTGGGCAATAGTGCGGTATAAAAGCCATGGACCCGGACTCAAAAGTCCTGAGTTTGAATGTCAGTACTGTGCTTAGTATCTAATCCAGTAGGAATAACTGGTACGCCATTGTAAGCTGAGTTACAAATTATTCATTGGTAATTATAAATCACTGAAGCTTTTAATAATGTTCTTTTAATTTATTCAAATTGCTAATACACTTACTTGGTTGAAAACAAATTAAATCTTATGAAAGAGTATATAGTGAAAAGTCCATTTTCCTTCCCTCCCTGATGCCAAACGGCAGTCCCTCAGACTTCCTCTCTAGGGGCAAATGCTGTCATCAGTTTCCTGACTATCTTTCCAGAGATAGTTTATGCATATTCATGAATGATTTCCTTGAAGAGAATCACAGCACATTCGAGGTCTGCCCATAACAATGTTGCTTGCATACTGAATACTTTTATTTTTTAATAGAATTAACTTTTCCTCATAAAAATAATGCATTCTTCCAAATATATAAAGTAAAGGTGCAATTCCGCTTTGCTGTTCTATTATCTTTTACCCTCAGTTCCAGAGTTTACCACTGCTAACGGTTTCATGTGTGACCTGACAACTTCAAATGCGTGTACATTCATGTACTAGATAGATATAGCAGTAAAACTATCACTATAAGCAGTGAATTTGCAATCTGATTTTTTAATTCACAATATATCAAAGCTATCTTTTATAACTCTTAATGGCTGCATGGTATTAAATAATTTCCAATCATGAGGAAAGGGTGAATACATGGTAGGAAATTACATGTGGGAGGGTGTCTACCTGAAAGCATCATTTGTCATATGTGTCTCAGAAGAAAAAAATGTTGAAAGAGGCTGATTTAACCAATCTGGATCTCAGTTTCTTATCTAGCAAATGAGAAAAAAAAGTCACATACCTGACTATCTCACGAGATTGTCATGATTCTCCACAGAGAGAGGGAAAATGGATGATAGAATATTTAGAAAACTGAAAAGTGTGCAAATCTGAGAGATTGTTATTCCCCCAAAAAAGAGGCTGTGGCTCCAAGGGCTAACATACTAACCACCAGCATTAATAATATTTGCGTCTCCTATCCTCCTTAGCAAAGTAAACTGTATAGTTTTGTCTTTTGCTTGTTTATTTTTTAGAGAGGGTCTCATTATGTAGTTCAGCCTGGCCTTGAACTTCATGATGGTCTCAAATTCACAAAGCTCTTCTTGCCTCAGCCTCCCAAGTGCTAGGATCACAGATGTACCCTACCACACTCAGTTACCCTCTAACAATTCTGTTACTATTCTTATTTAACTGATGAAACACCTAAAGCTGTTATAGTTGGAAAGTAGAAAAACTCCATGGAGGTTTTTGCCTAGATAGATAGATAGATAGATAGATAGATAGATAGATAGAATGGTAGATAATTGGGCACTGTGAGTTAAAGAAGTAACTGAAGAGTATGTTTTGAGAATAAAATGTCTTATTCCATAGGCACTAAAAATAAAAAAAGAACATGTGACAAAAACCTTGAGTCTCATAGGTTGCCACACAGCTGTCTGCTCCAGTACCTGTCATGCTTTTTCAGAGTTTTTCAACCTGGTGTTTCAGGATTCCTTTTTCTTTGTCTTATACTCTATGAATTTTTTCTTTCTTTCTTTCTTTTTTTTTTTTTTTTTTGTCTTTTTGTCTTTTTGAGACAGGGTCTTGCTATGCAGTTCAGGCCGGCCTTGAGTTCACTTTTGTAGCCCAGGCTGGTCTCGAACTCACACTGATTCTCCTGCCTCAGCCTTCCAAGTGCTGGGATTACAGGTGTGTGCCGCCATGCCCAGTCTTTATGAAACTTCTGAAACCATCTTCCCCACCATTTCACACCCACCTTGGAGCCTTTTTATGGGCTGAATTGCATCCCCCAAAAAAGCCCTCATATCTGAGAATGTGTCCCTGTTAGGATATAGGGTAATTGAAAATGTGACTAGTTAAGATAAAGTCACATTGGAGGAAGGACAGGCTCCTAATCGGAAGTGACTAGTGTTCTATAAGAGGATCACATGAAAACAAGTGGGAGAATATACTGTGGCCATGAAAGTGGTGATAGGGTTATGGAGTCAGCAAATCTTTAGGAGCTAGGAAGAGTCAAGGAGGGATTGCCTTGCTAGTTCCAGAGCGAGAATATCCTTGCTACAGCTTGATTTTAAGACATCTAGCCTCCATAATTATGAGACAAAAACTTCTGCTGTTTTAATCCACCCAGTTTGTGATAGCACTAGAAGTGAATACCAAGGCTCAGCCCTTTACAGCCCTTGCAGGTCTGAGCCCAAGATGCATGGAAGGCCTTTTTTCTCCTGCCCCATTCGTTTTCTTAGCCTGTAGAGGTATCTTTAGCCATTTGCTAGCTCAACACACAATCGCACCCAAGACATTCTCCCTATCTCATGACAGGCAGCACACCAGTATCTGTTTACTTCCCTCATGCCCTGCATAGGGCCAATCAGGTCCCAGGCCCCCTGCCTCTTCCTGGCTCACAGCCAGCCCAACCCCTCTTGGGAGACAGTAGATTGAAGCCCCCTTCTGGGTTGCCTAGGCGACAGTGCCGACTGAGTGCCCTCCAGCTAGGCAGCTGTGGCTGCAGGGAAGAAAGGGGATGAAGGAGGCAGGGTCAAAGAGAAGGATTACAAGAAAGACCCAAGGAGTGAGTTCTTAAAAGTGGCTCTTGTACAAATCCAAAAGGTGAAAGTAAAACTCTAGCCTCATCATAACCAGTATTACACAGCACATACAGGACGAGCTAGAGTGGGAAAGATTTTCCTTAGGAAATTCTATACACAGTTTACCTCTGAGTCTTAAATCCAAATCCCATTCGAATCTACGGTTTGAGGTATTCTGATTGTGCATGAGATCAAAAGATGACAAAATTGAAGTGAATGGGGACTGACATCTTGTTGAGCAAGAGCAAGTCTTCTATAAACTGCAGTAAGATGTACAGTGAATCAAGAGGAAGACACTTTCAGTGCAAGTTCTATGCAGGGAGTTGTGTGTAGGGTAGGGGCAAGCAAAAAAACATGATCTATACCTGCTCTTCAATAGCTCAGGTTCTTCCTTCACTCTAGTTACTATCTCATGAATGGACTTCTATAACAGAATTCTTTTTTTTTTTTTTTTCTGTATTTAGGACAGGGTCTAAGGTCCACAGGGTCTCACCACGTAGACTGTACTTGTAGTGATTCTCCTGTTTTCAGCCTCCCAAGTGCTGTGATTACAGGTGTGCACCATCACGTCTAGTTTCAATCACCTCAGCACGCCCCACGGGTGGGAGTGGCATAGCATGCCAGAGATCTAACCCTGGCCTTGGCGCTCTGTCTAAGCAGGTGCTTTGTCCACTGAACTATCAAGCAGGCTCTACAACAGAATTCTTGACAGCTGCAAGGCAGTTCTGTCAAGCTTCAGGTAAGGACACAAACCTCAGTCCTAAGCCAGTGAGTTCATCAAATCTCCCTGACCACAGCTCAACACCAAGGTGGTCACACAGTCAATCTTAACCAATCTTAGGAGTGAGACTTTCTCTTGGATTTCAGAGAAGGATATATGTTCCTTTTCTGTACTAGGAGCTGCCATTACTATCTGGCTATTATATGGGATCTTAGGGGAAAAAAAGAGGCCAACACAGAGCTGAGCACAGCTGAAAGAAAAAGATTAGGAGTTGATGCGTCGTTCAAGCCCTGACTCAACCCATGTCCAATCTACCCCCACTTTGGATTGTATGGATCGATAAATGGCATGTTTCTGAAAACAATTTATGTTACTTCCAATAAAAAAGCCTAATAAAAGATATATTATAAATTTACATCAGGATATGGTGGCACACACCTATAACCCCAGCACTCAAATGGCTGAGGCAGGAGAATCATTTTATATTTAAGACTGGTCTGGGCTACACAGTGAATTCAAGGATACCCTAAGCTACATAGTGAGACACTATTTCAAAAAAGAAAATGTATTTAACTATTTCACCAGATTAACCATAGCTGCCTATTTGTGTATAAAAATATTAATTTATGCTTATGTATATCGAATGTTCACGGCCAGTTGAATACTTTTTGGTATTTACTGATCTCATTAGCTATAGGAGAGATTTGTCTATGAACTTATTTATGTTAGTTTTATTTATTACTGAAATTATATTATTCATTTAAATTTCAAGTAAACTGTACAGAAGAAAAGATAATTCTGTTTTTTTGTGTATGGGGGGGACCAGGGATTGAACTCAGGACCTTGCACTTGCCAGGCAAGTGCTTACTCCACTGAGCTATTTCCCCAGGCCCAAAAAGATAATTCTTGGTTCCATGAAAGTTAGGTTAACCCAAAGGCATTTTAAAATTGTTTTAGATATGGATGTATTAGATATGGGTGTATTAGATATGGATATATTAGATATGGATGAATACATATTAAAAGCAAAACAATAAAAACATGCATGAAATTTTTTTGTTTGCTTTTGAGACAGGGTTTCACTATAGTTCAAGTTGGCCTTAATTCACTATAAGCCCAGTTTAGCCTTGAGCTTGCTACAATCCTCCTACCTCAGTCTCCAGAGTGTTGAGATTACAGGCATGAGCCATTACAGGCAGCTACATGAATGTTTTTACACTTAGCTTTGGAAAATACTTTGTGTTCTCCTTTCAGCCCCTCCAAACTAAAGCAATGCTCACGATACTGCATGGTACATTTTCTTTTAAGAAGACTTACAAGGGCTGACCAAATAGCTCATGGATTAAAGCGCCTGCAAGCAGGCCAGGGGCCCAGGATTTGATCTCCAGGCCTGATGTGCCAGCCTCACCCCCTGAGTGCCCTAAGAGGGCAATTGAGACTGGGTGTGGTGGTGCATGCCTGTAATCCCCACTGTCTACAGGCTGTAAACAGGCAGATCCCCACAAGACTGATCTAGTAGTGAGACCTTGAGCACTCTGTCCCTGTAGACCCTTCCCTAAAATAAAGAAGAAGAAGAAGAAGAAGAAGAAGAAGAAGAAGAAGAAGAAGAAGAAGAAGAAGAAGAAGAAGAAGAGGAGGAGGAAAAAGGGGCCTTATAGCTTCTCCCTGGGACCCTTGCTCCAAGAGGAGCCAGGCATTATATAAGAAAACTACCTAACCTGCACTGACCATGTGATTTGGAAGCATAAATCCAGTCATATGTAGAGAAATGCCTCACTAATCTCTGGCTGTTCCAGTTATCCTGGCTGAGTTAACAGAAAAGTGCATAAAGATGCCATCTTTGATGTTTGGTCTGTTTGGGCTTTCAGGTGGATTTAGCTCTAGTCACCATCTCACTGCAATTTCAGCAAGTAAGAACCACCCAACTAGCCTAGCCTACCACCATAACCCTAAACAATAAAGAAAAAAATTTGTTTTAAGCCACTAAATATTAGAGTGTTTTGTTATATAGGAGCAGACAACCAGTATTTCGTAGGTGAAAGGAGTGACAAGAAAAGGGAACTGGAATCCAGCATCTGATACCATGAAGGGCTCATGAAAGATAAGAACTGAGAACAGACCACTGTAGTTAGCAATTGAGAAGTCACGATTGTCTCTCAAGCATGTAGTTTCACTAGAATAACAAGAGCAAAAGAGAAATTGGAAGTGTTTGTAGAATAAGTGAAGGGTGAGAAATAGATACAATGGTAGATTGGTGTTTTTTTCTTTCCTTTTTAATAGTTTAACGTTCCCTGATGATCCTGGGCTGAATCAGTTTTCTCATTGGAGATTGCAAAATGGTGATTTTCTAATTCTATCAGTCCTACTACATTTATTAGCTGATATTCTTCTGTAAAGAAGTTTTCTCTCATCAAGTGAGGACAGACCTAATTTCTCCCTAAAATGGCAGGTTAAATGTTTCATTTTTTTCCCTTTAATTACCAATTTCGTGACAAAGCAGTTGGTATCAGTATTTCTGCTGGTGGCAAATGAGTTTTTTCCTCTTTTCTCTCTCTTTGAGTTTCATTATAGATTCATGTGTGGACTCATGTAGCACATTTATTCAATCTATTACAATCAATTACAGACTAAATTAGTCTTTAAAGAAGCAGTGGAATATAAAGCTATGAATGGGATCAGAAAATTCCTAGCAGAATACAGTGCTTAAAGAAAGAACACACGCACACACACACATACACGTGCACATACACACATTTATCCTTATCAAGAATAAAACAATAAGTATAAAAATTATATGACGGAGAAAAAGATTATGAAATACAAAATTTTACCACTGTTTTTATAACACAAATTCTCACACAGTTCTTATAAAGGGCATAGAACGATATTCATGGCAGCATTGCTTTTGATTGTGGAGAGTTGGAAGTAATTCAGTATCCATAATCAAAGAAATCATTAGGCAAAATGTGGTAGATGGCATGTTATGCAGTGATTAGAAGCAATGAATCAGATCTTAAAAATATGTGGCTTCACGGAAGTAAATAACAACAACAACAACAACAAAAAAACCCCACAAAAGACCAACGTATAGTACAGTTTTGTTTGTTTACTTATTTATTGTTCTTTTAAATTAATTAAGTTTATTGGTACATTTTAGGTATACATAATGATCACAATCATCATAGGGACTGTGTACCTGTACATGATACATCTTGATTCTTTTTGGTAAGCATTTCCCTCCTCTCCCTTCAACCCCTTTCCCTCTCCTTATTTACAAAGGATTTGCTCTCATTTTTCTTTTTTCCTTTCTTCTCCCCTCACCTTTCCCTGGTTTCCCTTCCCATTTGAAATAGTACTGTTTATATAGGTAAAAAACATATATCTAGAATAATAATAAGTATTTACCAAAAATAAATGCCTATAACAGAATGTATGTGAAACACTGGAATGTTTTCCTGCAGTGAGAAAGATAAGCAATTGGAGAGTATGGATCAAAAAGAATAGGATTGTCAACATGGCCCAGTGGTAGAGCACTTGCCTAGAATATGTGAGGTCCTGAGTTTTACTCCTAGTACTCAAGATGAAAGGAGAAAAACAAACAAATTAATATAACTGTGAGGTGCTTTGCATATGAGGAATATAATTAATTCTATTTTTTTATATTTGAGTATACATAAATTGCTACATTTTCTCTGGAAAGTAAAACCTTCAGAAACATTGAGTTAGCCATTCTACTTGTAGGAATCTAGGCTAAGGAAACAGAAACTCATGCACAGTAGTGTTGTAACATTGAGGAAAAAATGGTCCCCATGTGTTATTTCTTCCTTGTCTACACCCTGTAACTTTCATCCTTAAGTATTTCAGGGAAACCTTAGAGGTATATTACACGCATTTGTAAGATTCTTGTGAACAACTGTACTCATATGGTGTTAGTGACTAAATTTATCACCTGTTTCAGCTTCTAGTCCTTTAATATATGTTTTATTTTATTTTGGTATTGAGGAATCAAATCAGAACCTTGCATTTGCCAGGCAGATGCTTAAGCCACTAAATACTCTCTCTCTCTCTCTCTCTCTCTCTCTCTCTCTCTCCATATATATATATATATATATATATATATATATATATAATTTTTTTCTTTTTTGCAACATGTCTTACTAGGTAGTTAAAGCTGCCTTAAACTCACTACACAGCCCTGGTTGACAAACTCAGGAATGGGTAGGGAATCCTTCTGCTTCACCCTCCTAAGTGCTGGGATTACAGATGTATACCATCAGGGCCAGTTTGACCCTTTCATTACACATTGCTATTTCCATTTCCATTTCCTTGCCTAGAATTGTATGGTAATAACTTCCATTCAGTTCCACCTTACTGGAGTCCTTTAGCTGCTAAGGCTGCAAAACATTATTTTGTAATACTTACAATACTATGCTGTTCCTTCTTTGGTTTTACATACTATTAGGAGCCTTTTGTTGTCTTAATATTTTTCATGAAGTAACTTTTTCATGTAGCTCAGTAGTAGACTGTATGCTTAGTATATATGGCCCTGTATTTTTTTTTTTAAAAAGAATCACCGAAATCCAGGAAAAAAAAAAACCTCTCTCAGTATTTCTTTTTTTTTTTTTGGGGGGGGGGGAACCAAGGTTCAAACTCATGACCTTGCACTTGCCAGGCGGGCCCCTCCGGCCCCTTCAGCATTTCTTTATAATTTTAAGAAATATAAATCAAAACCAGAAGAAACTACTTGACACCCATTAGAATAGCTACTTGGAACAGGAAAAAAAAAGTACTGATAAGGATATGGAGAAATCAGAATCTATGCACATTGAGCATAGAAACGTACAATGGTGTAGCCTGTTTGGTGGTTCCTCAAAAAGTTAAGCATAGAATTTCCAATCCTAGGTATGTACTTCCAAGAATCAAAAGCAGGCACTCAAACAGATATTTACATAAACTGGTGCTCCTAAGCATTATTCATTATACCTGAAAGGATTAAGTCCCCTAAATATCCACTGACAGGTGAATGTATAAACGAATGTGACATGTATATACAATTAAATATTATTAAACTTTAAAAAGGAAATTCTCATACTGCACTATATAGATGAAACCTGAAAATATTATGTTAAGTGAAATGACACAGACAGAAACAGACAACTATAGTGAAATTGTACTTGTCTGAGGAAGCTAGAATATCTAAATTCATAGAGAAAGTATTGCCTAGCATGTGTAAGGCCCTGGGTTTGATTCCCAGGGGGACAAATGGAGGAAGCATTGTTATTTCATAGAGGTAGCAATAGAATATGGGCTGGGGAGATAGCTCAATGGCATAATTGCCTGTCTGACAAACACAGGGTCCTAATTTTGACTTCTGGTGCAAAAAAAAAAAAAGAAATAGAGCAAAAAAAAAAAAAGTACATATGTATCAGTGGCTAGAAGGAGGATGGAATTGGGAGTTTTTATTTAATGGATACAGAGTTTCTTTTTGGGATAAAATAAAAAGAAATGGATAGTGGCAACGGTTGTATAATATTATGAATCTAGCTAATATCATATTATAGTGCTTGAAAATAATTAAAATAATCAATATTTATTTGTATTTTTTATTAAGATAGGGTCTATGTTCTAGGCTGCCTTTGAAGTCACTATGTAGCTCAGGTTGACCTTGAACTCTTGACCCTGTTATCTCAGCCCCCTCAGTGCTAGAATTACAGACATATACATAGCTTAAGATAATTTTATATTATATTCATATATATATATATATATATATATATATATATTTACCACAATTTAAAAAGATGGACAAAATGAAATGGGATATTCTGCTATTTTTCTTTTCCTTTCCTTTCCTTTGCAAATCTTTGGATCCCAATCTCAGAAAGATGCTAGTAATTGTATAACAGTGACTCTACTCCAACCACTTCAGTCCCCTGCCTTTTGTGGGGGCTGAAGAAATAAACTGATTTAACCAGTGCTAAAGTTCTCTTGTCCTCATGGTTCTCTGTGTCATCTTCCTTGCCTTCAGGAATGATAGTACTATCATCTAATCACTCAAACCAAAAATCTTCATCTTCTTCTTGAACTTTATTCCTTGTTCTTTCTACTACCTTAGCATCACCCTGTCCTTAACATCGCTGCATCTTTCATCCCTTGACTAACAGCTTTTCTTTCTTTTGCTTTAATTATTGGGGATTGAAACCAGGTCCTTATACATGCTACACAGTGCTCTACCATATACCTATACTATACATATAGCTATACTCCCAGTCCTGCCCAAGGGGTTCTGATTTTTTTCTTTTTCCTTTTTTTTTTTTTTGATGTTAGAAGCCAAACTCAGGACCTTGTGCTTTCCGGGCAGATGCTGTGGCTAAATATCCCCAGTTGCCTAAAAGATTTTAAGGTCTCTCTCTCTCTCTCTCTCTCTCTCTCTCTCTCTCTCTCTCTCTCTCTCTCCACCTTCACTATGGCCCAGGCTGGTCCCTAAACTCAAGAGGATCCCTGAGCTCAAGTGTTCCTTCTGTCTAGGCCTCTCCTCTTGAGTGTTGAGATTATAGCCATGTAACATGGTGCCCAATGTTTGGTGTTTTTGTCTTTTTGAGACAGGGTCTCACTTTGTAGCCCAGGTTGGCCTCAAACTTGGAATAATCCTTCTGCCCCAGCCTCTCAAGTGCTGGGATTACAGGCATGTACCACATCTGGTTTATGTCAAGTTTAAGAGGGTTTTGTTTATCTGTTTCCCTCAAGCAGCCAGTCTTTTGCATTCTAATCATGTTATGCTTTCACTGAATCCTTTAATGACTCCCTTTAGCTACCAGGTTAAATTCAAATGTCTCCATATGGCACTTAAAACTCTTCATAATCTGGTCTCATTTTAACATTTTTTTTTTCTTTTTAGTAGTGGAGATTGAACCCAGGGTCTTGTGCGCACTGCTCTACTGCTATGGTAGTAGCCCCAAGCCCTATCTTTTAGAAAATTAACGTATATTAATTATACATATTAATGAAGTTTTAGCGTCATATTTTTATATATACATAGAACATGAACTCATCAAATCCAGTCACCTCCTCCACCCTCCCCTATGCTTCTTTCCCACTCCTCCCAATTTCCAGTATTTTTACTTTTAGTTTTCTTTTAATGGCCAAATTTTATTTTCTCACCTCTTCTCTCTCTCTCTCTCCCCTATATATGTACATGCATACATGTATATGTCATATATTAGCTTTCTAGTCTTATTTCTTGCCATTCATTATCTAGGTTGTGCTCCCCCCCACCCCCCTTTCAAGACAGAGTCTCATGTAGTTCAGGCTGATCTTGAACTAACAGTAATTCTCACAATGATCCTTCTGTCTCAGCTTCCCCTGTGCTGGGATAACAAGCATGTTCCATCACGCCCAGTGCTCCAACTCTATCAAATGTATGTTCAATTAAATCCATAATGTTCATCTCTCTTTTGGATCATCATAGAGGATGAAGATTTTGAGAGATAAAGACCAAGATAAATAGGAATTTTTTCTTCCAGTCTTTAATTGGCATGATGACCCATGGTGTTGCCTGGCTTCATCTTTATTTTTTCATGTTTTTTCCTGCCCTTATAGTTACTATATTACACCAATAGTGCGACCCTTTTTCTCTAGGGATGGTGGGTGGTCAAAGCACATGCTCAAATTGCAGTTGTAAGAGCTAGGACAGATTTTGGCTTTGGGGCAGAAATATACCTATTTTTGCTCAAGATTGGTAAGATCTATAGAAGGAGAAACAAAGTTCTTACATATTTTATGAATGTTCTTCAATGGACACTCAGATGGAAGTTCTAACTGGTAATAGAGTATTACCTACTTCGTTTGTGACTAGAAAATCAAAGGTGGAATTTAGGTAATCTTAGGTCTGTTGACCAAAGAGAATGTATTTTTAGTTCACTTTGTGAACTTCTAATTCTTAGATTCTTTTAAAAATTTTTATTATTGCATGTTTGCAGTACATAATTACATTCATTATGGAGAGTTGGTACGTGTGCATAACACATCTTCACAATTAAATTCTTAACTTCTAAGAATATCTCAGTGTTCTCCAAGGAGACTGTGATGAAAGATCATAGGATCACTTAAGTAGTGTCAAGGTGAAACATGAAATGTCTTTTGCCCAAGATTATGAACATAATTTTCACAGGACTCATCAAGCATTATGTCCACTTGTAGAACTCATGTTCTTTATTACTCTCTGCTGTCTCTATTTGGTGACTGCATATGGGTGAAGTGTGAAGACTTATATTCTCACTTATATTTATTATATATTATAATAATAAATTTATTATATTTCTCACTTACATTTATTATATTTATTCACTTATATTATTTCTCACTTATATTTCTTGCAAGGCAGTCTCGCTACGGAGCTCAGACTGGCCTCAAATTTACAAGCCCCCTCCCACCTCCCCCAGCCTCCCTAGTTAGTGCTGGTATTGCGGGCATGCACTAACAAAACTGACTCTGCCGGGTAATACTGTCCTTATATGAGGGAGCTAAACGGTACCCTCACCCTGTATTTACGGGCTTCTGGCACATAGCTGAGCTTGTTGTGCTCCTCTACGGCTTTGATACGAAAGTCTGAGGAAGACGGGAAGGAAATGAGTTCAATGGGAAATGACCAACAGCACAGAGGGGAGAGGGCGGTGAAGGGTCATGATTCCCAATTCCTCCCTTTGCAGGGAAGCCATCAATAACGCACAGATACGTTCTTCACCTCACAGCCTCTTTTGTGAGGCAGGCTCAGCTGGGCTGGATGGTTTCCTCTGTGTTTTAACAAGGACACTGAAAGCGAGAAAGAGGAAGAGAAAGCCAGAGAAGAGGGTTAGGGGCCCGCGCCGAGGTCGGCTGGCTTCAGTCCACAACTCAGAATGTGTCTTCAGGACTCGGGGAAGGCAGAACATCTTCCGTTTCGTTTCCGCCTCTGCCATCCTCAGGACCCGCTGGGAATGATCCATCCCTCACTAGAACTGCCTCAGAAGAGCAGCGAAGAGTTCCTAAGTGTCTGAAAGGGGAAAAACTTTGAGGAAACAGCCGGGAGAGGGAGAGCAAACCGCGGAGAGGGGGAGAAGGCGGCCAAGGCAGCGCGACCCACGGAACGCCAGGCCCGCGGGCAGACCGGCGGGCTGCGGCTGTCCCGGCCGGGTCCCCCGCGCGTCCGCTTGCGCAAACGCTGCGCGGAAGGCAGCTGCGCCCCAGCGAGCCTGGCCGGGGGAGCGCCAGGCCTGGCCTCCGAGGCCCGCAACCGCGCCCCTGGGCGGGCCGGAGGCGGGGCGGCCCTGGGAGCCCAGCGCCCGGGGCAGGATGCTGGCTCGCGGCCTCCCCGCCTCCAAGAGCGGCAGCGCCGGAGGACACCCCTGGACGACGCCCGCCCGCTCCGGAGCCGCGGCCGAGGAGGCCGGAGCCCATTGGCGGAGCGACTCGACGTCCCCGCCCCCTCCGCGTCCCCGCCCCCTCCGCCGCCGCCGCCGCCGCTTCCCGGCTCCGCCTCCTGCCCCTCCGGGAGCCGCCTCCGTAGCCACCACCGCTGCCACCGCCACCGGCCCGGGCCCAGGCAGCGCCCGCCGCGCCGGAGTCGAGTCGCCGCCAGAGCTTCTGTCCACGGCCCCGCCATGAGCGGAAGCGCCGCCACCGCCGCCTCAGCAGCCGCCGCTGCCGCGCACTTCCAGTCTCAGTCGTCGTCTCCCAGGCCGGGCTCCGCCGAGCTCGGGCCCCCGCGCCGTCAGCGACCCCCGCCGCCGCCGCCGCCGCCGCCGCCGCCGCCGCCGCCGCCGCCCCGGCCCGAGTCCGCCGCCGCCGACCGCCTCAGCCCTCAGAGCCACGGGCCTCTCCGGGCGGGCGCACAGGGTGGCGGCGCCTGCGGCCGAGCCCCGGGAGCAGGTACTGGGTCCAGGAGTGGATCGGGTGGGGAGGGGCGGGGGTCGGTCTGGGTCCCCGGGAGAGGGGCCAGAAGGCTTGAGGTCCACCCGCCCAGCTGGCGGTGGGGGAGGAGCGCAACCCTGCTCAGCTTTGTCCGGTCGGGAACCCCCGGGAACCCTGCGCCTCCGCCGCGCCGAGCGGCTCACAAAGCGAGTCTCAGCCAAGGGGTAGCCCCCTCCCCCAGGGGAGCCAGGGCAGGACCTCTCTAGGTCTCTGCTCCCCAGAGGAGGAAACTGAGGCTGAGAAGGGGAAGTGACTTGCCCAAGGTCACAAAGCCGGAGAGAGACAGCCTGGCAGGGACCCAGGGCCACCCTGGGACTCGGAGCCCAAGGGGCTGGGAAGAAGCAGAGGCCCCGGCGGAGGAGAGACCCGGAGCAATTGACCGAGGAGGAGGGGGCTGTGGCCTGGTTTCTGTTTCTGGCACACCCACCCACACTGTTTGGGGCTGATTTTGGGAAAAAAAATTGCTCTTGTGGGTTGGGTCTGAGATTCAGGAGCTGCTTTGAGTGCTTGGTGGTGCCCGGGGGAGTCCCAGGGTAGAGACTCCTAGGGCCGCGTGCTCTCGAGGAGAGGGCTTTCTCGAGACTGGGGGAGAGCTTCGGAAACTTCTTATCGTGGGTATCGTGTGCTCTCTCTCTGCCAGGCCACCTTTCCCACCTCTGCGCGGGCTAAGCCAGTTCAGCTGGAATTAATGGGAGGGAGGCCTCCCTGCTTTTGTGGAGACACCGGTAACGCGTCTTTTTTGCGAAATGACCCAAGTTTAACCAGAAATTCGTACATGGCCCTGGTAAAAGGATTTTTGTTGCAGAAGGCTATGTGAGAGTCTTCCAGGTGGTCTGGACCTACCACACTTGGAGAACTTCTAGAGAAAGAACAGTTATCCTCCACGTGAAGGGAGAAGGAAGCTGGGAAGGCTGAAAACAGGCATTCTCTTGCCTGTCATGTAATTTATGAGAAATCTATTTTTTATTTTGGGCGAGAGGTTAGATTTTTTGTTTGTTTTTAATGTGGGACATTTTGGAAAAGGAAGAGGGAGAAGATGTGCAGTTCTGGAGGAGGAGAGAGCTACCTGTTATAGGGAGGGAAGAGTTCCCTGGATCTGGAAAATATATCTGTGGAATTGGGGGAAACAGAGGGTACTATTCAGTCTTTGTGGGGGAGGGAGATGAAAGGGTTGCTGATGGGTGGGGGAGGGTATCTAGTCCAGAAAAATTGGGATGTTTCAAAGAGAGAGCCAAATGTGATGAGTTTGAAAGCTGTTAGAAGTAGGTGATCCGTTACAGAGGTTGAGTTTATGTATTTGAAGTCACTTTATTTTCTTTGAGTAAAAATAGTTTTAATTCTCTTTATAGAAGTGGTCTAGCTTTAGCACCCCCAACCCCCACCCAGTTCTAAGAATGCCAGCCTAAAGTGCCAGTATTAATGTAGAAGTATGGCTTGACAAAAGAGTGAAGGGGAAGACTCAAATGCATTAATTATGGCCCTTTGTCCAGGATGATTCCTTAAGTTAACTGCGTTCTTTCATTCTGTACCCAAGGGTTCCAGCTGTGGTGGCTCTTGATAGGATGCTTTGGGAAGAACTCCCCCGCCCCTTCAGACAAGATGGGTTAGACTTTTTTCTAAAACACTATAAGAAATGTGTCTGATAGGTAAATGCATATATATGAAAAGTTACTTGTCAAAGGCTTATGAGAAAAATGCAACAACAGTGGATATCATTTCACACCCTTACATGGGCAAAAATTAAATAATAATTTTTTAAGTATGAGTAATTGATAAGTATGAGTAAGGTTGTAGGATAGTATAAATTATATACTGGGGGTGGAAAGATAGTTCAGTTGCATACATTGGCTGCCTAGCAAGCACAGGATCCTGAGTTTGAGCCCCAGTATCCAAAAAAAAGAAAAGAAAAAGAAAAAAAATTTATAGCAGGAATGGATGTAGGTATAACTACAATATTATTTATTTCTTTATTTATTGTCATTTTGACACAGGGTTTTGATGTGCCATTCAGTTCAGGCTGGCCTTGAACTCATCTTGTAGCCCAGGCTGGTCAGGAACTTTTAACCATCCTCCTGCTTCAGACTCCCAAGTGCTGTGGGATACTTTGTAGTAATTCAGTGATATCTAATTGAAGGTTGTGTGACATACCCATCTACTTAGAATGACATTTTTGGATATATCCCTAAGATATCCTTGTACACTTGTCCAAGAACGTAAATGTAAAAGAAAATAAATAAAAGTATTTTATTTTATTTGTGGAAGTGGTGATTGAACTCAGGCCCTTTTGCTTGCCAGGCAAGCACTTATTCTACTGAGCTATCTCCCCAGCCCCTAAAAGTAGTTAATTTTAAAATTTAAAAAAATGTAAAAGAAGTACAATAGTGTTTATTTCAGAGCTGGGCATAATGATACACAACTGTAATCCCAGTATTAGGAAGGCTGAAGCAGGAGGATTACCATGAATTTGAATTTTGCCATAAATTTGAGTATAAGGTGGATTTTGGGTTAGCTCAGTGGTTTAAGCGCCTGCACTGGCAATCCCAGTCAGGCAAAGGGGACAGGGGTTCGATCCCTAGACCCACCCTTAAGGCAGCCTGAGCCAGCCCCCCCCAAAAATCCTGAATATAACTACATAGCTAAGGCCATCCTGATCAATGTAGAGGACCCTGTTTCAACAGACCAAGAAAAGTTTATTCCAGTTTAATTATCAGTGAGATTGTGGATAAATTTCTGGAAATATGCACATAATTATATAACACTGTAAAATAAATTATTGACAGTGCCCTTAAAATGTATGATTCTTAAAAACATATAAGGTGCAGTGGGTAAGTTTTTAGAAATATACACACAATTGTATATTATAGCACTGTGAAAAATCATAGTGCATTAAAATGGATGACCTCAAAAATGTAAGATAGGAGAGCAAGTCCCAAAAGAATTCTTACAGAATCTTCTCACTTGTATAGGATTGTGAGACATGCAAAGTAACACTGCTTACAGTTATGTATGTGTGTAGTAATAGTCTAAACCTTGCACAGGAATAGCTAGCATATTCACTAGTAGTGCTTATCTCTGGGTAGAAAAGATGAGGAAAGGGATTGGATAAGGTATGTAGAGGGCTTTATTTATACCTGTAATATAAAGAAAGCTGAGTCAGTTGCAAGTTAACATTTGCTACTGTTGCAAGTAGGGTACAGAGATGTTAAGTGTATTAAATATTTTTCAGATGTTTGAAATATTTCTTACATGCAAAACATTTTCTGGTTTATAGAACACAGAGTTTTTGTCCCATAATAATAGAAAGCTAACTATAGGCTTTAGTCTCACACAGCCTCCTGTGAATTATGCAGGCTGGCTATTCTTTTTCACCCCTTTCTGACCTGGTAAGCCTAATTTTGGCAAGGGGGAGACTGCTGGTAGGTGTGGAGAATTTCCTAGTCTTTCTTGGAAACAGTTTCTTAGGCCAACAGTTTGAACTTTGTCAAAATATAATTATTCTAACAAATTCTGATTTATTATGTTTAGGGAGAAATCTAGACATCCAATTCTGAAAGTGCTCCCTAGTAGATTGAGGTCCACAATGTTTGAGAACTACTATTTTAGCTTTGCCTCAGCCTCGCTTTCATGCTTATCCTCAGACTGCCCTGTTGTCCTTCATAGGTGACTGGGATGTGATGTGGATTGATGTGGTACTTAGCTCTTTTGAAGAGCCTAAAAGAATAATAGGTTTGGAGGATCTTGTGTATTGTAATCCAGGTTGTCAATTCCCTTTACTTTCAGACAGGTATACCTGAGGGACTTATTACCTAGCAGCACTATTTTTCCAGGCCTGTTAACTACCAGGGGCTGATTTTTAGAACTTAAAGATTTCTACTACACCTGTTACCAGTTTTGTAGTATAGGAGCCACATGAGTCTGGCAGAGAGAGAAAATTGATAGATTTGGAAAAAGTAAACTCAAAGGTAAATTTATGTGATCTTGGCCTGTTTTGGTTTTGGAGTGCTAAAGATTAAACCTGTGCATTAAACCTTGTGCATTTTAAGCCTCTGTTCTAGTGCACCCTACCCTCCATGATTTTCTTAAGAGATAGGTTGTTCATTCTTCTACAGAGGAGACCTTATTTGTGTATGAACTTATGATCCACCCACACTTGAAGTTCAGCTGTTTGAACCTGTGGTGGAAAATTTGGGTCTTTAGGAAATTGATCATCCCTCAAGTTGCTAGTGTCCTTTTTCTCAAATTTGCTGGTTTTTCGTTGCTAGTCTTTTTGTTGTTATCCCAATATATTTAGGAATACAGTTGTATTAAACATAAGACCTTTTGATAATGAAACTTGTGAAATCTTTTTATTGAGGCTTTTCTTTTGGAAGCCTACTTTAGAGATGCAGCATTGCTCTAGCTATGTGTTTTATAGCAGGCTTTTCATCACCATGTACAGCTTTTGCAAATAATGGCGGAATTTTTTTCAGAACAGTTACCATGGTTGACTGGGGGCCCAAGGGAGACGCACATTTGAAGTGAGTTTTGTTGTCTTTTTTAAAGGTTTTTTAAATGAGGGTGGTGGGTAAAGGAGTCAATTGTTCTTTTGCTACTGTATAGGACTGTATAGTTTGCTCCTAGCCCAAGGATACTTTTGAGGGTGGAAAACAAGAGTTGAAATACATTACCAAAATGATGACCTGATCTGGAACTACGTTCCCTCAGAAGAAGGGCACTTTTCTCCCCTTTCACAAAGATATCCTATGAACTAACACTCTTTACCAGATTGGAACTGTAGGTCCCCCTATATCTAACGGGATTATCCACACTAATGGCTCCTTGGTGAGGACTGGGTTTGTACTGGGCCTGGGCTTCAAGAACTTTTCATTGGAAAGGACTCAGCCCTACTTTTCATCTCCACGTACAGCTGAACCAAAGAGTTCAGCCTAAAATGGTAAAAACTTTGTTATGAGGTTGTTGTGCTAGGAGTGTAGCTTGGTAGTTGAGGGCTTGCCTTGTGTCAGAGACCCTGGGTTTGATTTCCAGCATTATAAAAACAAACAAACAAAACAAACCAAAAACCCCATTATTTGGAAACACAGACTGAAAAAAATCATTAAAAATACAAAAATATCTGCTAAGTGAAGGAGAAAAAAGTAGCTATATGCCACATTTTCTCATACTGGAATAGTGTTCACTTTGAGGGGAAAATGTAATATTTTTTTTCTTTGCTGATTTCCCCTACACTAGTATTCCTGAATTTCTGAAGACCTGAGACCTTTTTAGCCAATTTTGAAAATATTTGCCCACTTGCATTTTCTGGTAAGTGATTGTGTCTCCTGCTGTTTCATTTTTTTCTTCAAGGAGAGGTAGGAGGAGTGTGGACTAACGACATGCTGAACCCCCATGATTGACTGGGGGTTCAAAGGAGAGGTACATTTTAAGTGGTTTTGTTGTCTTTTTTTTTTTTTTTTTTTTTTCTTACATTTTAAAATGAGGGTGGTGGCTAGAGGAGTACATTGTTCTTTTGCTGTTATTTTTAAGGAATTTTAAAGAAATTAAATACAAATAAAAATGTTTAACAAAATGACTTTATGAGGATGGGGCACTAGCTCAGTGGCATTAAGCACAAGGTCCCAGGTTCAACCCCTGGTACACCAAAAAAAAGATGGGAGGGGGGACTTTATGCCCACACAAGGAGAATAAACAAGTCTTATCTGTAGATCTTATTAAATAAAGTGGTTTTAGTTTTTTCTTGCTCTACTTAAGTGAATATTAGTAGTGAAGTAAATATTGGGCAGGTGGAAGATGGTGGGATTATGTTAAGGTTTATCAGTTTCTTCAAGTCATGATATAGAAAACTGTCACTACTTATTTCTGCTCATTGTCGTTAAAAAGTAGAAGTAAGAGTAAGAGATTGGTCCAGGGATGTAGTTCAGCAGCATAAGTGCCTGCCTGGCAAGTCCAAGGTCCTGAGTTCAATCCCCAGTACTACAAAATATATCTATCCTGGGTGTGGTGGCATGTGCCTGTAATCCCAGTGCTGGGGAGGCTGAAAACAGGATCACTGTGAGTCAGAGTTGTATATCAAGAATTTGTAACAAATACAAAAAAAAGGGAGTGAGATAGATTGTAGGGGTTTTTTTGGGGGGGGGGGGCAAAAGGGCAGTTACTGGAGATTGACTCCTGAGCCTATTTAGTTTTTAATTTTCAGACAGAGAGTTGCTAAATCAGTAAGTTGCCAAGTTGGGTTGAACCTTTAATCCTCCTGCTTCAGCCTTCAGAATGCTGAGATTACAAGTGTGTTACTATGCCTGGCTCAGATTTTGAGTGTTGATGTAATCATTTTACTTTGTTGAACAAAAAGGAAAGGAAAGAAGTAGCAAGAGGAAAATATTGTACACTGAAGAAAGAGTAGCTAGCAGTTGAAGGGCATTCTTTAGTGCTTTTGTGACATTCCTTGAGTTAAGGAAAAGTTCCCTGTGTATCCATTCTGCTTAGTGTCTTTTTTTTTTTTTTTCTTTGTACTGGAAATTGAACTCAGGACCTTGAACATCAGACAGGTGCTGTTCTAGGTAGGCCTGTGCCATACTCTGCCAGCCCAGCATATTTTATTTTGTTTTGTTTTGTTCTGTTTTTTTGAGACAGGGTCTTGCCATGCCATTCAGGCTGGTCCTGAACTTAACTATATAGCCTGGGTTGGCCTTGAATTTGCTTTGCAGCAGTCCTTCTCCCTTAGTCTTCATGAGTAGTGGGATTATACTAGTATCTTTGATTTTAGCATCTGCAGACTGTGTTTGCTGGGCTTTGTGTTAAAACCTATTTCAGGACCAGGGAGGTAGCTCAGTAGAATAAGTGCTTGTCTGGCAAGCATAGGGCCTGACTTCAGTCTCTGGTACTACCAAAAAAAACAAAACCAAACCCTGTTTCATTGCTGCAGAACTACAAAGTGACCAGTTTCTTAGATTAAATTGAGGGGTAAGCTGAAAGTAAATCAGGTATTTCACTATCACTTTTGCAAATGTAGAGGAGTTGGTACTTTGATAAATTACAAAACATGTTTTTCATTTGTTTTTTGTGTTATGTTGTTTAAAAATAGGGTTGTTTTTCTACAGAAATTTTCTTTCTTGTGAATATTTTAACTCCACTTGTACTGATGAACTCAGAATGCTAAACTTGTTATCTTTCTGCCTCTGTCTCCCAAGTAGCTGAGATTACAGGGATGCACCATGGTGCCTGTCTCCTACATAGATTTTTATTGCTACATCAGCACATATTTGAGCAGCTACCAAGTCTCAGTATTGCCAGTACTAACCACTGATTCATTGAGATGATAATGTTCATTTTCAGAGATCTTCCTACCTGAGGTCCTGAGAACAACCCAGAAGAGTGCTTTGGACAGCTGTTTGTTGCCTTTCTTCCTTACTTCTTGCTTTTTTTTGCTCCGTGGCCTTTTGGGCTTGGTGATTATGTACATCTGTCAGGACAGGCTACACTTGTCTTTCTCATGGGAGAGATACAGAGGCTGAGCAGAAGCCTTGCTATCCATCAGAAAAACCCCACAATTTGGAACCGAAACTGAAATCTACGGTAGGAGCTCCACCTCTACTTTCTCTGTTGCTGCCACCTATCCTTTGTTGGGGCCCCTGGTAGGCCCCCCGCCCCCAGTTGTACAAAGAGTCTTTGTGCTCTGAGGATGTTCCAAAAGGCAGGATCACTGTAATTATAATTCCTTAAGTACAGCCAACTAATGTTGACAGTCATGGTAAAGATGGTATCCAAGTAGTTGTTCAGTGCGAAAAATCAGGTGGGGATTAAAAATCATTTTGAGATTTATCTAAAAGTAGATAATAGAGAGTTGTTTGTAACGGTAATAAGACTTTTTAAAAGGCCTAAAAAAAAAAAAGACCACTAAGTGAAAATCCACTTGAGACTTTTACATTGTACTTACAAGTTATCCTATGCCTTATTGCAGTACAAAACTGAGTCTGAAGCTTTTTTTTCCTGTTCTGAAATTGTAAGTTAGAAGTATTTTAGGAGGTTTGTAGATAATGTAGATTACTTTGGTTTATGTTTGTGTTGCCAGAATGACTGATCCACCCAAAACTAGTATGACTTACTCCCCAAGGCATGCTTCCATCTACATGGTATTATTTGTTTTGTTTTAAAGTAAGGAATGACATTTTTGTAGGATTGATTTTCATCTTACTACCACCAGAAAAAAAAAAATCAACTAACAGGGGACATGTGCTTAATAAATTTTATATCAGTCGTTCTATATCATGTACTTCCAAGCTCTGTTGGCAGTTTTTTAGTGAAGACTACTTTTTTCCTTGATATGTTAAGCATTACATGGGGCACAGTAGCTATAATCGCAGCAGTTGGGGAGGCTGAGACAGGGAGATCACAAGTTTGTGCAACTTTGTGAGACTCTTAGAAAGGGCTGAGGATGTAGCTCATTGCAAAAACTGGGTTCAGTTCCCAATATTGGAGAGGAAAAATGTGAACTGTTACTGTTACTAGAATCTCAAACTGCTTGAAAGAAACAAGTCAGTTGGTTATAGAACTATGATGCACTCCAGCAGTCCTCATTAAGGGTGAGGAGAAATGGCCCTTTTGTTATCATAATTAGCAGTGGCACCTGTGGTTCCTTTTTTTTTTGGGGGGGGGTCTTTTTGAGCTAGGACCTCCCTATTGCAGTTCAGGCTGGCTTTGAGCACTTTGTAGCCCAGGCTCATCTCCAACTTGCAATGATACTCCTACCTCAGCCTCCCAAGTGCTGGGATTACAATATCTGGTTTTTAGGTTGATAGTTTATGCACCATAGAAACCTACAGCTTCTGCACATTGGCCCTACCTCTAGTTCTTGAGTCACACCAAAAGTTGGACCATCTTGCTGTCTAGCATTTTTTTTTTAATTAAAGAGAAACCTTTATTTTGAACAAATATATCTACAAGAGGTGGTTCATTGTTTAGCACCAATCAGTGGCTCAGCACCAAAATATATATTTAAAAATTAAAGAACAGCCTTGCCCCTCATACACGTATCTCCTTAAAAGCCACACTGCTGTCCTGGAAAGATAGCTTGGTGGTATAAGCATCTGCATGGCAAGTGCAAGGATCTGGGTTTGATCCCCAGTACCACATGTCGCACCTGGTGATGCATGCATATAATCCCAGCTCTGTGGAGGCTGAGACAGGAGGATCACTATGAGTCCTAGCTACAGTAGTGAGACCCTGTACCAAATAAATAAATCTTTAAGACAAAAAGCCATATAGCTTGGGCCAAAAGGGAAAACAAACCAAACTCAGTACCCTCACATGAAAGTCATCTTCGAATTAGGATTTACAAATTTGTGTATTGTTTCCTATGAAAAATAAAGCAAACAGACAAAAAAAAAAAAAAAAAGGATAAGGAAAAACTGAAGCTAAAGGCCTGAGAGAACTTAAGAAACTAAGAATCGTATTGTCTGCTTATAAGCTAATAATAAAAGTGGCTAGTGCTCTTCTTGTACTTTGAGTGGGAAGCTGTAAATTTAACTGGTATTCCCTAATAATGCAGCACTCAGTGACACACTAAGCCCTCAGGAGCCACAAGCACCAGGTGTAGTGGGTTACTAACCAGCAAGGTGTTGAAATCCTTAAAGTGTGCCCTAGTGCATAGATGGCTTAAGAATGTCTTTCACTGTGGGTTTGCCAGCATTTAAGAGGGACACATTTCCTTTAAAAAGATTCTGGGAGGAAAAAAAGGGGAAGGGTTCTCTACTACAATGAAAATCTTTTAGTCACAGTTTGAGGGAAGGTGAGTCCAGTGCCATGGTGAGGTTGGGCACCAGTGTCTGCCTGTACCAGCTCTACTTGGGTTCCTTGATCACACTCTTGCTGAAGTCTGCCATTTGGAATATTTTACTTTTACTTTCTTCTGATATTTGAGCCCAAAGTAGTAGTTTCAGTAATTTTGCCAGTTTGAGTGTTGACTCACAATTCTCATAATCTAGAACAGCTTGGTTAACTTCACACCTTTTGCTGCTGCTGCATCATGTGGAGAAGATCTCTGAAGAGTGACTTCCTGGGCCTTCAAAGGCAGTGTGTGTGCCATCTCTGTGAGGTATTCTGCCTTCCTTGCTTTGACACTGGCACATCATCTCAATCAAATGCTGTTGCTGCAGATGAAAGTAATGATACTGGTTTGTGCCTAAGAGTTCTGGATGGAGGCTGTTGATGAAGGTGATATCTGACCCTTCAGAATCATCTCCTGAATTTTGATCTGTTGAAGTGTTTTTAGATCCATGCTTGGTTCAATTTCAGATTTCATTCAAAATGTTTCTGCCCTTTTTTAAAAAATGTATTTGGTATACGGTCTCACTACTCAGCTTGGACTCTTAATAATGATGCTTGTTTTCTGCCTCTCTAGCACTGGGATTACAGTTGTGTGCCATCACACCGGACTGTGGTTAGAGTAGCATCTTGTCCACTCTCCTATGGGGAATCATCCCCAATCTTGATGCCACTATAGCTGCTTACACAGAGAAACTGGACACAGATTCGTTCTCTCCCATTTATTTCTATAGGCAACAGGCCCTCAGTACATCTGTGCAGACATAGCCTGCCCAGGGGTGGACCTGTGCAGCATGTGGTGCTGGCATGAAACCGCCCCCTCCCGTTTTGCTTGCTGAAGCAGGCACTTAGTCCACTGAGCTATCTTACCTGCTCTTCCTTAGAGCTTTCTCTGACCAGGTAGTGCATGATGAGACAATTCATGTCTGCTCACTTGGTGTGTGTGTGTGTGTGTGTATATATATGTGTGTATATATATATATATATATATATATATATATATATATATATATTTTTTTTTTTTTTTTTTTAGTATGTAAGTTATTGAGCTTTTCCATCCACTCATCTTTTATAATTTCATTGGGCTTTCCTGAATAACTTAATTCTGATTTATTTTGTGCCAGTCCTGCCTCCCATGTGACTCGGTCTCTAGCTTGAATTTTATTCTGATTTGAGGAAAAATACCTTAATACTAAAATTTCTAGATGGCTCATTAAAAGGACCTTGTCCAAACAATCCTGTGGAAAGGCCATACCAATTGGACAGCTACATTTTCTAAGAATTTTTAAAATATGCAAAAATCTCTCTCTTTTTTTTTAATGGCTAGCTCAGCCTGCCCTGGGCATGGCGCTGGTGCAGCATGTGGTGCCAGGGATTAAACTGCAATCTCTATGGTTGCCTAAGCTTGCCTAAGCAAGCGCTTTAGACCCCTGAGTCATCTCACCAGCCCCAAAATCTCTTGTTTTTAACGAAGAATGAAATTGACTTTTTCAAGTTTTAGTCAAGTGTGTTATTTGCAGTAACATTTTAACTTAATTGTTGAATATTATCTATATTATTTGGTTTTTATTTTTATTTATGTATTTAGTACAGGGTCTGTAGGGCCTACAGGATCTTGCTATGTAGATCAGATTCATAGTGATTCTCCTGTTTTCAGTCTGCCAAGCGCTGGGATTACAGGCATGTGCCACCATGCCCAGTCTCGGTTGCATCTCAGCATGTCCTGGGGGTGGGCCTGAGGCTGGCACAGCTCGCTGAGGATTGAACCCTGGCCGATGCACTCTGCCTAAGCAGGCACTTTAGTCTGGTGAGATATCTGGCCGGTCCTCTGGGTTTAACTTTTTCTGTCTGTCTGGCTGTCTGGCTATCTGGCTGTCTGGCTGTCTGGCTGTCTGTCTATCTATTTATGTTATGGCTGGCTTGGCCTGCCCTGGGGTTGGGGCTGGCACAGCATGTGGTACCGGGAATTGAACCACAGTCCCTGCCGTTGCCTAAGCTTGCCTAAGCAGGTGCTTTAGACCACTGAGCTATCTCACTGGCCCCCCATTATTATTTTTAATAATGCAATTCTTTTGGGAATTTTAACACCACTAGTGACCACTAAAAGTAATGATTTGTTAAATATCTGAAGCTCACTATGTACTAGGTACAGTTAGCCTAACAGGTACAGTTGTTTCAGAGATAGTACGGGCATGCAACAACAGTTAATGATAGATGCTGACAATATTAGCAGAGATATTTTGGTGATTCCTAGCTCTTAATTAGAGGGCAGAGAAAATTAAAACTGCACTTGTAGTAGTGATATATTAGTCTTAATAATTAACCTTGCTAAAAGCACAGATCTAATCAGTTCAAAAATTTAAGTCTCTATTTTTTGGATAAAACTCATTATTTTTGTTTTAAGATTTAAGGCTAGCATAGCAGGACCCTTATTATTTCGGTCTACTCTTCTTCCTGATGTATGTTAGAACATCTTGTTGTACATGTGTGTATATGTGTATGATTCTACCTCTTTTCTTTTGCCACTTCAGCTTGGAATGTGTATCTGTGTATCTTAAGTTTTTTTTTTCAAATCCTACTTATTTTTTAAAGTCTATTGTGGCCAGTTATTGTGTGTTTATAATATAGGAGACTATTCTAAGCACTTTATATAGATTTATTTAATCCTCACTATAGTCCTCTAAGTTAGATATTATACTTAATGTACACATGAAACTGGAGCACAGAGAGGTTAAATAACTCCCTAGTGAGAGTGCAGATATTCACAGTGTTATTTGGGATGTGGATCCAAGCAGTGTGCTTCCAGACTGTATTTTTAGCTACTGTGTTTTATTGCATCTGACTTATAGATAGCTTCAGTTTACTAAGCTAATTGCTACCAAAAGAATGCACATGAAGGCAAGCCATGAAAATAATTCACAATCTTTAGTTTACATTTGCCTTTTCTGAGAAATAATACTATTTTCTTTAGTTCTGAGTTATAGTTAGAATTTTTAAATCAGTTATTTTATTTATTTTTCT
Source organism: Capromys pilorides (assembly GCA_004027915.1). Taxonomy (NCBI): domain Eukaryota; kingdom Metazoa; phylum Chordata; class Mammalia; order Rodentia; family Capromyidae; genus Capromys; species Capromys pilorides. The sequence goes on from PVKN010000911.1 coordinate 29,084, forward strand.
GGTATCTAAGCCAATCTCTTTATTTTCAGGCAGTGCTCAGTTTCCAAAATAGATTAAAAAGGGGATTCTAAATTCAGTAGCAACACCACTGATCTGAAGTAAACTTATGCAAGGACCAGGGTTCGATCTCAGCCTTGTGTGCCCCGCCCCCATGCTGAGACTATCAGTGGTGGCACACACCTGTAATCCCAGCACTTAGGAGGCCAAAAAATAGGAGTATCACTATGAGTCTGATCTGTGTAGTGAGATCCTGTACTAACCACATTTTTAAAAAAGAAGTAAAATTTGCTTTACTTTATTTATTTATATATTTATTTATGAGATAGTGTTTTTCTATATAAATGGCCTCAAAATTAATTAGCCTAGCAGACCTTGAACTTGGGGTGATCTCCTTCCTCTACCTATAGTGTTGGAATTTGTGCTGCCATGCTCAGCTTTTTTTTCCCCTCCCCTTCATTAAAAAGGAAAAAGGGTTTTATTCGAAGCTAATTCTTAGGAGAGGGAAGGGCTCATTTGCCTCAACTTACCATGCAGGTATGTTGGATATTTTATTGTAAACAATAGTGGGGAAGGGAATATAACAAGACAATTGAAATATTCAGACTTTTTCATCTTTTCTTGGACCCAGAATTGTTGCTTTCTTGCTTAAAGAGATGAAGCTGGACTTGACTTCCTGAGGCCATTATCTCCATGTTCTGTCCATTCATCTAGGCTGAGGAGAGGTGGGGGTACTGGGTGTGCCCTAGGCTTGAGGAAGTTTGAAGAAGCCACTTATCTTTAAAAGAAAATAATATGACTTTGAAAGTTCTACTTTTCGATGTTTGTTCCATTTAACTCAGCCCTTACTCTTGAGGGTCTGAGGTGCCACATCGTCCGTCTACCTGGTAATCTTGTATTGGGTTGGTGTGTAGATTCTGTCAAAGATTTAAGTTGATATTTGTATTTATTTGTTACATTTTCACTTTAGCAATGGGTTTCTGCAGTAGAGCAGGTTTACTTTAAATCAGGCAATTTATTTATTTTTGTTTTTTTGGAGACAGGGTCTTGTCACATATGCAGGCCTTGAACTCCCACGTTGGCCCAGGCTGACCATGAATTCACAGCTAATATCCTGGGGCCGGGGAGATAGCTCAGTATACTAAGAGCCTGCCTGGCAAGCACAAGGTCCTGAGTTCAATCCTGCCTCCAACTCCTGAGTGCTAGAAAATTATAAGAGTATACCACCTTTTCTGGCTGAGATGTGTTCTAATATTACCTATATTGTGGGTTTAAGGGGCATTAGTGGGTCATCCTGGAAACCTACCATCTAGAAAATATTTGGTTAGAAAATATAATTTTATTTTCTTTTTTGTCTTTTTAAGACAGTGTCTCCATCTGTAATTCAGGCTGGCCCTGAACTCACTTTGTAGCCAAAGCTGGTCTGGATCTTGTAGTGTTTCTCCTGCCTCTGTCTCCTGAGTGTGGGGATTATAGGTGTGTGCCACTACATCCAGCAAAAAAATAGAATTCTTTTATTTTTATTTGTTTTTTTTGTATTTTAGGAAAGTGTCTACAGGGTGTTGAGGGTCTCACTACTAGATCGGACTTGTGGTGATCCGCCTGTTTACAGCTTCCCAAGAGCTAGGTGTCTTAGTTACTCTTCTCTCCTTGCTGGGACAAATAACCGACACTCAAAATGAGGGAAGGAAAGGTTTATTTAGCTCAGTTACTGGAAGTTTTAGTCCATACTCGGCTGGCTGCAAGGCAGAGCAGCACATGGCAGAAAACAACCTTTCATGGCAGAGGGCAGGCAAAGAGCAAGAGCAGAGAGAGGAATAGCCACAGCTCAAGTGGCTAACTTCTCTTCCTTATATTGAAATGTAAATTATCTGCCCCTGGGGAGGTGCAGCACCCACATCCACAATAATCAATCACAAAATCCAGAATCCACCCCAAGACTGTGTGAGACACAAACCATAACACTGGGATTACAGGTGCAGGCTACCACTCCCAGTCTCAGTTGCCATCTTGGCATGCCCTGGGGGTGGGGCCGGCACAGGCAGAGAAAATAGGATTCTAATGTCAAAAGTGTAGGACCAGTACTTACAGAATTTTGGAATATGGCTTATTTTTTACTTAAACTATTAACTCAGTGTTTTTCCCTGATGTTGTTCATAGATACTTAGAAAAGACTGAAGTTTCTCTCTTTCAGAGTTACTAAACAATATGGAATTAATTCATAGGAAGGAATTCTTTATATGTAGGTGGAGTAAAAACTTACTTAGATAATGAAGGAATTTCCACATAGTTACTAGTTTGAGTTTCATAATAACCTTAGCTTAGAATATATCTAGAGCTTAATGCTTGGGGGCTCTTAAGGAAGTTGTTGTTGACTGCTTTCGCTAATAGCAGGAATATGAGTCAAGAACTCTTGTGACCTTATCCAGGGATAAAACTGTGTGTAAACTGGGCATGATTGTCCGTGCTTAAAACCCTACAACTCTGGAAAGCTGAGGCAGGAAGATGGCAAGTTTGAGCTTAACCTGAACAACTTGACTTGATGTGACTCTGTTTCAAAATAAAAAAATAAAGGGGTAGGGATGAGTGTAAAGGCCTTGGTTTGAATTTCCAGTATTTCAAAACAAAAACAAAAGCCCTGTACATATAGCTGGGAACAGTTAGAAATTAGTACCATTTCATGCCGAAAATTTTAAGCTTTAAGTAAAAGCTACTATTATGTGCTTTAAAAAAAGCCACCCCTCAGAATCCAAACAACAAAACAGCCACAAATCAAGATTTGAATTCTTAGTGTATGTGCTGCCAAAGATTTGACTTCTTATAATGAATTTCTGTGCGACTCCATGGACTTTATGATTTTTTGTTGTTGTTATGTGGGATTGAACTCAGGACCTTGCTTGCCAGGTAGGTGCTTATGCTGCTGACCTGTATCACTGGTCCAAACTCTGTTTTGGTTAAAAGTAAAGTCAGAGTTTGACTTTAGAATGTTAGACAATATTTTACATATTTTGAATCTAACCTTTGGTAGAACAAAATTGTTTTCAAAATGAATTGTTTCTCTCTCTTTGCTTCTCAATATTGTATGTTGAAGCAAAGTCTTTATGTGTACTAAGCAAGCGCTATACCACTGAGTGCCCTCTTAGGAGTGATTTTAACAGTGTAGGAGAAGTTGAAAGAAGAAATAGGGTGGAGGTTGAAATAAAACTAATTTTATCATGCCAGTATCTTTTTATAGCACATTTGAGATGTAAACATGTTTCCTTTTAAATAGTTATTTAGTGAAGTAGTTATATATAATTTTTACTCTTATATAATTTAAACCTCCCACCCCCCACTTTTGTGATAGGATCTCGCTGTGTACTCCAAGCTGGCCTTGAACTCATTGCAATCCTGTCTCTGTCTCCTGAGTGCTGGGATTACAGACATGTGTCTCTATGCTTGGCTCTGAGGCACAAATATATCTATGGCTTAACCTCCCTTGTTTCTGTGGAAGAGAAAGGGAGCTTTAGAATTTTTAATTCTTAAGATTTTTTTTTTTTTTAAAGAAGGGCATGGCAAACCAAGTTGGTTATGGGCTCCAGAGAGTAGACTGTGCTATTTCCTGGGTCTGGAAAGCCCTGTGTTGTATTGCGGCTGGATGGAAGCCTGGTAAAAGTTAGAAGTGAAACTAGAAGTGTCTGCAAAAAAGCAGATCATTGTGTCACATGGCTGAGTCAAACTCATTTAGCAGAGAGGTAGTATAAATGTTTCTTACGCAAAATGTTTGTGTGGCTTTGCCCATAGCTTTCTTGAGTCTCTGCTTTCAGTAGGGCAGACCTGAAATTCAGTGGAGGAAATGGAGAGGCAAAGGGAATGTTGGAGGCAGGGAAGGACCTTAGAGTGCAGATTTTGAAGTAATTTGAGCATTTAGCAGAAAATTAAAAGTGGAATGCTAGGGGCCTTTCTTCCTCCCTTTAAGCTGTATAGAAGTGAGGACTGTGGCATGGAAATGGAGGGTAGGTTAAAATAGTTGGAAATGTGGTGAAGGCATTCTGCCTAGAGAAGATATATTCCCAAGATTTATTTTGTTTATTGAGTTTTTTGAAAAAATATAGTTCAGGTTGTCTGTCCTTGAACTTACAGTGATTCTCTTGGTAGCCTCAGTGCTATAATTACAAGTGATGGATTTTTATTATGATATTAGCAACAGTAGGGCTGGGCAGATAGCTCCATGGCACAAGTGTCTGCCTGGTAAGTGCAAGGTCGTGAGTTTGAACCCTGCTCCCACAAAAAAGAAAAAGAAACGTCAATGATATTAGCAACAGTAGTCTTGTTAATGTTATGTTTGGAGTTAAAATAAAAATTCTTTAGTTTTGTGGAGGTTTTGTGTGTTTGAGACAAGGCCTCAAATATGTAGCCCAGGCAGGCCTTGAACTTGAGATGACCTGAGTGCTGGGATTATAGGCATGTGCCACCGTGTCCTGGTTTAAAGTTATTTTATTTTAAAAGGAAAATAATTATGATGTAACACTGAGACCTAACAGGAGTAAATTTCTATGGTAGTTGTACTCTATCACATTGAAGGAGAACACTGCTAGCATGTTATGTCTAACTAGGACATGGAGTGCTAATGTTTTTCCCATAGGACTGTGAGTGATAGACTAATATTTAAGGAGATTAAAAACTACTGTACTTTCTGCTGGCCTGTTCTCTTCCGCAGAAGCCACTTATGAGGGGTGATTGAAAAATATAATGAATACTTACATTTAAAAAATTATTATAATAAAAGATATATTGCTGCTAATCTCCAAAGTACTACTTGCTGTGAATATACATTCTATAACTCTGGTTTCTCTCCGCTTTTTCTCTCCCTCCCACCTCGCTTTTTTTGGAGACCAAGTCTCACTATATATTGTCCAGGCTCACTATGTAGCCCAGGCTAGCCTTAAACTCATGGCAATCCTCCTACCTTAGCCTCCTGAGTACTGGGATTTTACAGGTATATGCTACCACACTCAGTCATTCTTGTTACTTTCTGAAACAGTTTGGGAAGCCTCCCTCTTTCTTCCTTCCGTTTTTTTTTCTTTTTCTTTTTCTTTTTTTTTTTTTTTTTTTGAGACAGGGTTCTGTCACGTAGTGTAGGCTGGCCTTGAATTTATGACAATCCTCTTGCCTTAGCCTCCCAAATGCTGAGATCACAGGTGTGTGCCACCATGCCTGACTTCCCTATCCCTTTTAAAATTTTATTTTGAGACCAGATCTCTCTAAATTGCCCAATCGGGCCATAAGCTCCTTTTAATCTTCCTATCTCAGCCTACTGAGTATATGGGATTATAGGCTTGTACCACTGCCTTAGCCACCTATTTTCTTTATGTCATAGTGTGTATTTCAGTCAAGTTTTGGAGTTTTATTAATATTCATTAATTTTATAGTATCTTATTTTTGACATTGAGAAGTTTTTCATCGTGTTTCTTTGGATTTTGCTGATGTTCGGGGAAGTTTATTTTTGTGCATATATTTACCTGACTGCTTTGAGTTCTGTATTCTGCGTAGGTTTTCCAGTTAAAACAATTTTATTATTGGCAGGTATGCTAATTTAGATTCCTTTTCATTATCTTCTCCCTTATATTGGTTGGACTATGACAATAAAAAAAAAATGCAACTTTATTTAGTCTATTGTGGTTGCCTGAGGTGTATTTCAACTTAATTATTATTGGCAATAACTTTTTTCTTTTGAGTTTTTTCTTTTTTGGAGAAGAGGTCTTAGTATTTTACTCGTGTTGGTCTTGACCTTGTAGGCTGAAGTGATCATTCTGCTGCTTTCTCCTAAGAAGTGGGACTAGAGATGTGTACTCTATTGTCTTTTTTATATGGTAAATTATACCAACAGCTTTCAGTATGATATTGCCTCTGAATTTGTTGAATACATCTCATAATGGTGTGCTAATTTTTTATTTAGGGCTTTGGTGTATATTCATGAGAGACATACCTTTTTCTTCCTTGTGCCATTATAGGTAGCATTTTTGATGCTGGGATTTTGATAGTATGGAAAAATATATTTGGTTGCATGGGTTGATAACTATTTCTGTTTTGTCTTTGAATTGGTTTAACTCAATTATGGCAATTTTTCTAGAATATGGAATATTTTGTATTTCTTTTTTTTTTAAATGTATTTGGTTGTTACAGGGTCTCACAATGCAGCTCAGACCCATAGTGATCCTCCTGTTTTCAGCCTCCCCAGCTTAGGGGTTATAGGAGGGCGCCACCACACTCGGACTCTGTGGCCAGCTCAGCCCACCCTGGGTTGGAGCTGGCATGACATGTGGTGGCATGGATCAAACTGTGATCTCTGGTCCCTATGTTTGCCTGAGCTTGCCTAAGCAGGCACTCTTCAGTCTGTGGAGCTATCTCATTGGTCCCCAATGAGACTAATCTAAAAGTAGACCCCCAATCCAAAAGTAGATTTTAGTTTTAAATCTTAAAATAAAAACTTTTAAACATTTCCTGTTTTTACTAACCTTCTTAGTGTTAATACGTATATTTTGTTCTTTTTAATAAATTATAATTTGTTGTAGTCCATTTCTTTATCTAAAGTTAATATAGTTAAAAGTGAGCTATTATATAGGCCTATTTATAGTAAGTAATTAAATTAGTTGCTATTATTTTTAAAATTATTTCCCTTTAAAGAATCTATTCTTGGACTGGGTATTGTGATGTAGACCTATAATCCCAACACTCAGAAGACTGAGACAGGATGATTGCTGTAAGTGAGGCCAGCCAGTGTTGCACAGTGAGTTGTAATCCAAGCCCACCCTGGATTACACAGTGAGCCTCTCTCTGTCTCTGTCTCTGTCTCTGTCTCTGTCTCTGTCTCTGTTTCTCTAACAAAAGAAATCCAAACCAAAACAAGCAGGCAATCTATTCCTGGATTTATGATTTTTATATTTCTGTAGACTGAATTTACACAGGGACTTATGTTCTCATTTATATACTGAATTTATACAGGAATTTATGTTCTCATTTGTGTTAAATACTTACGAATTTTAAAAAATGTGTAATTTCGGAGCTGGGAAGATAGTAGAATAAGTGCAAAAGTCCTGAGTTTGATCCCAGGCACCACCAGGAAAAAAATAAATAAATAAAAAGGTATAATATCTTCCAATCACAAAAATATGAAAAATACTATCTTTACTTAGTATAGTGTATAGTTCATCTGTGTTGTAATGTATATCAGTGCACCATTCTCTTTTAAAGCTAATAGTATTCATTACATATACCACTTTTTATTTATTCGTTAATTAATAAAAATAGGGGTTGCGTCTGTTTGTGTATTTTTACATGAGTATACATTTCCATTTTCTTGTGTACACATACAGTCTGCCTAGGCATGGAATTATTGGATCAAATGGTAACACTATGTTAACCTCTTGAGGAATGGCCAAATTATTTTTCCATTGGGGTTGTACACTTTTACTCTCCCTCTAGTAATGTATGAAGGTTTTCATTTCTTCATGTTGTTGTTGTCTCAGTTACTTTTCACTCATTGCTAAACAAATACCTGACATTCAAAATGAAGGAAGGAAAAATTTATTTAGCTCACAGTTAGTGGAGATTTCAGCCCATACTCTGCTGGCTCCAAGGCGGGGTGGTGGAGAACAGTGGAGAGCAGAGGAGAATGCAGTAGTTATGGTGTCTATTAGGCCTCTTTCCCGTCCTTCCACACAGACTACAAAGGCTAGAGCTCCCGTGGCTTCTCTCTTAGGTCAGCTTTGCTCCTTCTTTGCAGTTTCCCTTAGATGATCCACATTCCTGAATAGGCTTCTTACACGGCTTTACACACTGCCTCCCAGGGGCATACTGCCTGACCTCTCAGGCCTTTTACTGAAATCTAGGTGGAAATATTGTTAACCTCAGAACTGTAATCTGCAAGCAATAAAATCAGGGCCATGTGGATGATGCCTAGGCCTGCTGCCAGTGTCTACTGCCAGCTGGAGCAATAGCCAGGCTTTCTTCTCTTTTGTCCTTAGGGGTTGGGTGCCTGGATCACTGAGCACTCTGACCCCAATTCCAAGAAATAAATTCTTCATGCTGGTGCCATTCTGGAACTTGGTGTGGCCACCACAATTCTTGAACATGGGGTTCTGAGGCTTTCCTTGAAGGCAAAATTTCTCATCCCTGCAATTCTGAGGCTGCAAAAAGTGTAGACCTGCTGCCACCTCTAATTTCCTCAGGCCATCTTTTCTATTCTCTTGTTCCTTCCTAGCAGTGGAAATCCTCTTAGCTCTATCTTTGCATTCCATGGCTTTATTGGAGCTTCCTTTCTGGCTAAACTCATTTTAAATTATCCTGCTGGGCTCTTTGCTCTTGATTCTCAACATATCTAACTAAAAGCCCCAACAATAGTCATGCCACTGCCTTTATATTTGGCTGCTTTGAAATTCCTTTTGTTAGATTAATCAGTCCACTGTGCTCAATCTCAGTCTCAGGCAAAGTCTCTGGACATAAAAAAAATGAAGACAAACTTTCTGCCAAGCCAAAACACAAATCATCCACAGTCCAACAGCCAGTGCAGTCCTTCTTTCCCAGCAGAAACCTCTCCAGTCTAGTCTTTTTTTTTTTTTTTATGGCCAGCTCAACCTGCCCTGAAGGTGGGGCTGGCACAGCATGTGGTGCCAGGGATTGAACCATGGTCCCTGCAGTTGCTTAAGCTTTCCTAAGCAGGCACTTTAGACCACTGAGTCATCTCGCTGGTGCATTCCAGTCTAGTCTTTACAGGGAGACTTTTCTATCAGCCTTCTAGTCTTCTGAGCTTTGACCAAAATCTCCCATACAGAACACACTGAAGCTGTTTCAGTGCTTCTTTTATAGATGATATTTCCAAACCTTTCCTATCACTTCCTATAAGCCATTCCCAAAGGTTCCTAATCTACATGGTCAGGTTTAACCACAGCACTGACTCCACTTGTCTGGTACCAAATTCTGTCACAGTTATTCTTCTCTCATTGCTGGGACAAATATCTGACACCCAAAATGAAAGAAAGGTTTATTTAGCTCACAGTTAGTGGATGTTTTCATTTCATACTCAGCTGGCTCCAAAGGCAGAGTGGCACATGGCAGAGAGGGTACTTTGATGGCAGTGGCGAAGAGTAGAGAGCAAAGGGAGTGACAGCAGCTCAGGCAGCTAGCTAGCCTTTTTCCCCTCCTTACATTGTAATGCAGATTACTTGCCCCAGAGCAGGTGCAACATCCACACCCACAGTAATCACAAATTCCAGAAGCTGCCCCATGAATACATGAGGCTCTGGGGAGACACCTATACACAAACCATCATATTCTGCTCTTGGAACCCCAAAGACTCATGCTTATCCCGTTATGCAAAAGGCATCTTATTTTAGTCCATCTCCAAGAGTTGCCAAAGTCCTAACAGTTTCAACATCGGTGAAAAGTCCAAGGCCCAAGTCTTCTCCAAGATCAAAAGTAAACTCTTTGCTATGAGCCCCTGTACAAATGAAAAGTTAAACACTTCCAACATTCAGTGGCATGAGATAAACAGTACCATTCCAAAAGGTACAAATAACGGGAATACAAAGCATTAGGACCAACACCAGTCCAAAATCCAGCAGGGCAAACATTAAATCTTGTAATTCCATGTGGAACATATGAAGCAATTTGTGGCAAATTGTGAGCTCCATATAGCTTCACCCTTATGGTGCTCTTGGTGGTAGCTGTCAACATGTATCTTTTTTTTTGGTACTGGGGATTGAACTCAGGACCTTGTGATTGCCAGGCAGGCATTTATGCTGCTGAGCTATCTCCCTAGCAACATGTATCTTTTTGATTATAGGGCTTTTATTTTTTTTTAATTTTTGGTATTTGTTTCTTTAACTGTATTTATTTATGTATATATGTATGTATGTATGTTGTGGCCAGCTCAGCCTGCCCTGGGGGTGGAGCTGGTGCAGCATGTGGTACTGGGGATCGAACCTCAGTCCCTGTGGTTGCCTAAGCAGGCACTTTAGACCGCTGAGCTATCTTGCCAGCCCCGATTATAGGCCTTTTGAGTGAAGGATGATATCTCCTTGTAGTTTTGATTTGTGTTCCATAATGGCTAATAGTATTGCGTATCTTTTCACATGTTACTAGTGGTCCATAGAGATTTTGGGTTGTTTTGTAACAGTGTCTGCATGAAGTTCAGGTTGGCCTTGAACTCACTATGTAGCCCAAGCTGGCCTCAACACTAATGGTGATTCTCCTACCTCAGCTTTTAGAGTGCTGAGAATACAGGCATGCACTATCATGTCCAGCAAATAGAATCCACAGACCTTTTGTGCCCTAATCTTTGAAGTGAAAGCTCTGTGTAATTCAGCCATTGTGTAGCTCTGGTGACCTCGAGGTCCCAGTGATCCCTCTGCCTCAGCCTCCCAAGTCCTGGAATTATAATTATGTCTCACCATACCCAGTTTCTTTCTGTTCTTAGCTACACAGTTTATTTTACAGGTTTATTCATTGGATTCATATTGTGGTTTCTAAAATCCCATGTTTCCACAGAATCTGGAAGTACATGAGTAAATTTATTTAAATGACTAATAATCTGATACAATCGTGTTTTAAAGCTGTGATTAAAGTTTACATTTCTTTGACATTATCTAGCTCATTCTTTGCCTGTGACTTGGCAGGAGTTAAATGGTAGTATTTTTTGGTCAGTTACCTTTTCAGGGAGAATAGCCTGAGTGAGATTGTTTGCAGAGAAAAATAATTTTGTCTGTTTTTTGATGATTGGAGGGATAAATAGGGCAAGACTGGTGAGTGTGAGTTAGTTGGAAGAGTCACCTAATCCCAGACACCATAATATTTGGTTTTTGTTCAAATGTATTACGTTTATATCTTCATATATGTGTGATTTAGTAGTACCACTGGCCTTTCCATGATCATGTTTGTTTTATGAATCCTCATTTTTTTTCCCCCAAAAGATAAATAAAATAGTTCATATTGAAATTTGGAACTATTTTAAGTTCCAAATGGAAACCAACCAACCTACCTACCTAACTTCCTTCCTTCCTTCCTTCCTTCCTTCCTTCCTTCCTTCCTTCCTTCCTTCCTTCCTTTTTGACACAGGGTCTCGCCATGTACTTTAGGCTGGCCTTTAGCTCACTTTGTGTCTCAGGCTGGTGTTGAACTCACAACAGTCCTCCTGCTTCGGCTTCCTCAGTGCTGGAATTATACGTGTGTGCGACCAGCCCCCATCTTGTAAATGCTTCTTGAGTCAGCTATATGACACAGCAGACTGGCCAGATAGCTCAGCAGATTAAAGCTCCTGCTTAGGCAGACTCAAGGACTGGAGTTCCATCTCCAAAATGCCGTGTTGGCATTGCCCCCGGGGTGTGCTAGCCAGTGACTGAGAATGCACACAAGCCTGAAATCTCAGTGCATGGAAGGCTAAATACAGGAGGATCACTACGAGTCTGATCTGTGTAGTGAGATCTTGTACTAAAATATATATGTGTATACACACAGCAAGCAGGATAATATTGTAGTGACTTTTCTAGGCTTAGGAGCTAGTGTACAGTTGTATGAACTCAGGTAACGAAGCCTTCCCTGCACGTTTACAAGTACTGGACTCATATCATCTGAATAGTAGTAAGTAGTAAGCTTGTTTCCAAACTGAAAGTGCCAATTTACTAATTTGAGCTAGGAGTGGTGGTGTTTTCTTGTAAACTCAGCACCCAGAAAGCTGAGGCAGGAGGACTGTGAGTCCATACTTTACATCCCCAAAGCTTGAGTTATGATTAAGTAAGATACTCCCTACCTCCAAATTTACTTCCCATCAGAAAATGGCTCCCAGTTTAAATCAGGGAAACTGGAAATGATTTCAGGGAACTTTATTTATTTATTTTTTTTAGATGTATTTAGTGCAGGGTCTGCAGGGTCTCACTATGTAGATCAGACTTGCAGTGATCCACTTCCTAAGCATTGCGATTACAGGTGCGCGCCACCACACTTGCCATCTCAGTGATTGAACCCCAGCCTCTGTACTCCCCTAAGCAGGCGCTTTAGTCCACTGAGCTATCTAGCCAGCCCAGGGCAAATTTATTTTTCTCACATACCTTCTCTCACTGCTACATCCTTTGCAAAGTCCAACTTCAAAATGTATCTTTTGTTTTTGTCCTTTATTTTGAAGCTATCATTTCTTCTGAACTACTATAGTAGCCTTTCAGCTTATCTTTATAACCTTTTCCGGCCTCTTTCATTTTTTCTGCACAGTAGCCAGAGAGAACTTTTGAAAAAATGAGTTGCGCACTGCTTAAAACTATTCAATGGTTTTCTACTGCACTTGAATTTAATTTTTCTTGTCTATCCCTTTAGCTCTTTTCTCTGGAAAAAAAAAAAAAAAAAAATTGTTCTACCTCTAAATTGCCCAGGCAAGACTTTAACCTGTGATCCTTCTGCCTCAGGCTCCCAAGTGCTAAGAGTACTATTCTGAGGGCTTGTATGAAGATTCTAGCAGATAAACACAGCTACTTATATACCCTTGACCAAGAAACAGTCCTCCTCTATTGGGAGTGGTCGTCCTCTTCGACCAAGGCTGCACCTTTGGAAGGACACACATGGAGTGTTGGGGGAGGAAGGGGAAGGTTTTCCCTAGCCAGCCAGTTCAGCCAAATCAACCTGGCGATCAGTGGGGTGACTTGTCACATTCAGATTGTGCTCACATCATAGGAGTACCATTCTGTTCCAAGTGTGTACCACTGTGTCTGGGGAATATTGTTTTCGTAGAAAATATCCTGATTCTCTGTAGTCAGTATTGCAAATTGGTAAAATGTTGGTTAGGACATATTGTGGACTTACCTTCCTGTCTTTGGACTACCCTAATGAGGTTTTGCATTCCAAAAGAGTTGTGTATATAATAAGGATAACTTATAATGTTTGTTTTACTTAAAACAATGATCTTTTTTGTTTTTAAATAACAGAGTCAAAACCAAGGCCTCCCATTTGCCACTGAAATACATTCCCAGCCCTTTTCACTTTTAATTTTGAAATAAAGTTATTGAATTACCCAGGCTGTCCTCTTGCTGTGATCCTTCTGCCTCACCTCCCAAGTGATGCCACTTCTAAGTAAAGCTGTAATAGTTAAACTTGGCATAATAATGTTTTAAAGGTGCTGATAAAATTTACAGATCTTTATCTTCCTATAAGTGGCCTGAAGTGACCTGTGAAAATGATTTGCTGCTCTCTTGACCCAGAAACCTCCGCAAATCATGTAAACAAAATTTTGTTCACTTTAAGGACACCTGTGAAACCGTCCAGGCCATCAAGGGTTTGCCTATCCAAAAAGCCACCAACATCTGAAGGATATCACTTTAAACAAGCTTTGTGAGCCATTCTGGAATTACAGTGGTGGAGTTGCTAGGTACACTCAGGCCGAACAGTGGGTCTATATATACACAGGGTCAGTAGCCCAAAAAGAGTGCTGAAATTTTTCTGCATGAGCTTAAAAATGAAGAGTAATGCTAAACCTAAGAGTTTAGAATTAGATTTTCTAGTCATTGAACATATCTAGGCAAACAAAGTACTCAGGATGTGCTGCAGTACTTACAGAGCTCATAGTCTAATTAACGAATATGAGTTCTCCCTTCTACATTGAGATGATCCTTACTGAAAAGGAAAAGATTGTTCCTAAGCCAGAGGAGGAAGTTACACTGAAGAAAAAGGCATCCCAGAAAAAAACTGAGAAAAGAAAAAATCACAATAAAATATAAAATAAATGCAAATAAAAGTAAAAAAAAAAAAGTTACAGATCTTGTCTTCTAACACATGCACATATACACTTACACTCTGAACTTTGGACACAATATTAGGGAGTCGATAGGCCTCCTGAAGTACAATGATTAGCTTTTTTAAGCCTGAGGGCTTCAGTTGGAGAACCTGTGCCTTAAACATTAACATTAAAAAGACTTATTATAAAACTTAGACTTAAGCCTTGAAAGTTGTCCCAATAAAGAGTTTAAGCACAGTGGTACCTTAATTCATGAACTTAATATTGGAAAAGAGGGCCACATTTTTGTTTGTATGGGAAAATGGCAGCAGTAGTGTTTATCATGTAATGCAGAGTTTGCATAAAAACAAAATTATGTACGTGCTCTGGTTGCAAAACAAATTGTGTGGAAGCAAGTGTTGGTATACTAAGGTACCACTGTATTGATATCTGTGCTTATTCAAAATCTTATGTGATAAACAGAACTCAGTTGAAGGATAGATGTATTCTGTTGCAGCTTAACAGTGGAAAGGTTAAAATTAACTAGATTAATTGATAATTAAATGGCTGCAATTCAGAGTCTGCTTAAAGCATATTCTTCCTAAACTTATGAGAAATATGTATGTTTCTTTTTTTGTGCCAGGTATTGAACTCAAGACCTTGTGCTTGTCAGGCAGGTGCTTGCACTGCTGAGCTATCTCCCTGGCCCATATGTTTTATCTTATGTTTGATTTAAGTATGATTGTCAAGTTCAGTGCCTCCATGTTCAGTAGAAAACCAAATACAGTACTTGTGATAAAGCTAGCCCTAATTTAATGCAAATTCAGCTATTAAGAATCAAGTTTTAGGACCAGGGATATAGCTCAGTGGCAGATCTGAGTTCCATTTCTGGTACCAAAAAACAAAACAAAACAAAAAAAAACCCCACAGGAAACACAGGTTAAGGCTTTGTTGCCTTTTAAAAAATTTTTTTTATTATTATTTTTTAAAATTCCTTGAAGGAACAGCACTCATAAAACTAGCATAAAGTTTGGCTATCTTAATGACATTGTTAGTTTGAACTTTTTCTGTGATTATCCTGTAGGGTGTGAGTATTGATAAAACTAATATAGAAAATACTTGGACCAGAAACCAGTAGTTGTGGTAATAACCCCACCCCCACACCTATGACCTTGGATGAATCAATTATTTTTCCTGGGTCTTTCTCCTCAAAAAATGGAAGTTGAGCTCTTATTAGTTTCATTGTTATAATTTTGAAACATATGCAACTAATAAGTAGCACTATGGTCAGTCCAGCTCAAGTTGTTGATGTTCATACTTGGCACTATACAAGATGTAACAATGGTTGAGTATTTGGGCTAGCCAGGACTGGGGAAAATGGAATATTATACTTATTGTGTTTGATAGGCTGAAAGGTAAATTGAAGCAAGAGGCCCAGAAAAAAGAAATACTAGTGCTGGAAGGTGAGCCTGTCTTCATTGGCAAACCAGAAACAAGGATAGATCCTTGGAGATCCATCTCTCCCTCCCTCCCTTCCTTCTCATTCCTCCCCTCCCTCTCTCCCTATTTTCTTCCTTTTCCCTCTCTCTTTCCTCTCTTCTCCTTTTCTCCCTGTCTTACTCTCCTCTCTTTTGCTGTGCTAGGGATTGAACCCAAAGTCTTACACATACTAGGTATGCTTACTATTAAATAAGCAAAGCCTGTTTATTGAACTGAGGTAAATATACTACTTCATAAGAATTTCATAAGAATTTTGAAACAAATCCATACATCATCCTATTTAGAAATATTTCATTATGTATCTAGTACACGATTATTGTATCATTATCAAACTTAATTAATATTTTCTCATACTTTCTAGAATGATTATATTGATAAAATACAGATCAAATATTAGCAAGGATGAGAAACTGGAACATTCAAACTACTAGTAGGAATGTAAAATGCTACTGCCACTTTGGAAGCAGTTTGGTAGTTCTTCAAGAGGTTAAGTGCTGGAGTGTGATGGTACATGCCTGCTATCCCAGCACTTGAGAGGCTGAGGCAGGAGGATTGTCCCAAGTTTGAGACCAGCCTGAGCTACAAAGTGAGCTCAAGCCAAGCTTGAACTGTATAGCTAGACCCTGTCTCAAAAAGACAAAGAAAAGGAAGAATTAAGGTTGAAGAATATGGTGAGATGTACCCACAATCCTAGCACTCTGGCAGTCTGTGGTTATTGAAATTCTGTCTCAAAATTTAAAAACAGTGGGTTCCGTGAATATAGATCAGTATAAAGACCCTGAGGTTGATCCTTAACACTGAAAAAAATAATTTTTTTAATTACTAAGTTTTGAGTTTTTTTATTGCATTCCTGAACTGTTAAATCAGTCCTGTAGGTTCTCTTTGCTCTACATTGATTGCTAGAACAGTAGGGATATGGGGAAATGCAAGAGAACATCATAGCTTACTTTTTTTATGAGACCCATAAAATTCATTTTGTTGTCATTTTTGTGACAATAAAAAGCATAAATTTTTGCCTAGGTCAGTTAGGGTTTTAATCATATGTATGTGTGTATGCTAATGTATGTAGTACAGGGTCTACAGGCTCTCACTGCATAGATTGACTATAGAAGTGATCCTCCTGTTTTCAGCCCCCTAAATGCTGAGATTACAGGCGTGAACCACCATGCACAATCTCAGTGTCCCGGCTCAGCACACCCTGGGGGCAGGGCCAGCACAGCACCACATGGTGTTTTTGAAACAGGGTTTCACTGTGTAGTTCAGGCTGGCCTTGAACTCATTATGTATGTAGCCCAAGCTATCCTCAAACTGCAGTGATCCTCCCAAACTTTAGAATTACAGGAATGTGCCACTACATCCAGCTAATTAGGAATTTTAAAATGTGATCATCTAAATTCATCCTCATCCTCATCCTCTCTTCTCTCTCTGTCTTGTTTTGAAACAAGGTCTCTAGGCATTTCAGGTTGGCCTTGAGTTCACTTTGCAGCCCAGGCTGGTCTCAAATTTGCAACAATCCTCCTGCCTCAGCCTTTCCGGTGCTGGAATTACAGGCATGCGCTGCCATGCCCAGCTTCATTCTTTTCTAAAATTAGGCATGCAACTTTTTAAGAAGAAAAATTTTTTGCTCCCCAGTGCTGAGGATTAAATTCAGGGCCTCACACACTGCACCCAAACCTTCTCTTTTTAAGAAAGGGTTTTGCTGAGTTACCCAGACTGGCCTTAAACTTTGGCTCCTTCAGGCATGGTCTGAAGGACAAAAAAGGTTTAAAGATGTACTTGTAGAAAATATTTATGAAACCGGTACAATAGAGATTTAAACAGTTTTCTTCCTAAGGAAATAGTTTGAGATTTTATTGTAAACTCTCAGAGGTGATTTTGTTGCCCAATTGAGGTTAATTTTGACACTTATTATACAGGTATAATGATGATTACAAATTTGGAACATAGACGCTAGTTTATATATTGAGTTTTATTTTAGTTTTAAAATTTTTTCCTGAAGTGATTTAAATTTCTATGAGTTTAATTATTGGCTTTTGGTTTGTTTGGTAGTGCTGAGTATGGAACTCATGGATTTGTGCATGGTAGGGAAGCATTCTACCACTGAGCTATACCCTCAGCCCTATAGTTGTTATAGAAATTTATGGTTATATATCTAGGTGATTTCAGTGGGTGAAGGTATCATTCTCATTAGTGAAGGAAGGCACAATTTGCTTTCCTTTTCCAATCTTGGGCAGCCATTGCATTCTCTTGCCACCTGGTGGCAGCATATGATAGTTTGAAAATTATTAGCTTTTTACAAATCTAAATTTGAGAAATGAAGGACAATATGGAGTGGGAAATTACTGCTTAATGGTTACATGTTTTTTGTTTGGAATAATGAAAAAAATTGTAAATAGATCTTAGTGATGGTTGTATAACATTGTGAATATAAATTAATGAATACCTCTGAATTATACATTAAAAAGTAGTTAAAATGATAAAGTTTATCTTTTTTACCACAAAAATATAATAAGAGGGCCAACCTCATGACAGCATAAAACAGCATGTAAGTGTTTGAAAGGATTCAGTAATGTGGTTTCTGTGAGAAGAACTAATATGTATGTATCATATTATGTCCTATCTGTAGAGGAAGACCTAGACCACTGATGGTGAACCTTGTAGAACATTCAGTGATAACAAACAGCCTGCTGTGGCACACGTGCCATAGGTTTGCCATCACTGACTAGATAGCCTATCCTTTAAATAATTGACTTTCCAAAATCCTATGGGGGACCGGGGAGATAGCTCAGTAGAATAAGTGCTTGCCTGGCAAGTGCAAGGTCCTGAGTTCAATCCCTGGTACAACCAAAAAAAATAAAAAAATAAAAAAGAACCAAAATTCTATGGAACACCAAAAATAAATCAGCAAAATAAATAAATAAAATAAAAAGAACATGATTCCTCTGTTATGGTGCTGATGGTATATAGGAATCTGAAAAACTTTCTTTCATCAGCTGAGCGACTTTTTCCACCTTCAGATGTTTAAAACCATGGCTAATCTGAATAGTTCCTTCATAATGGTGATATAGAAAATAACTCTAACAAAAAGCCATTATTAATCAGAGATACAAGTATTGGTAGAGGACATTTGAGTGTTTTAACTGGATTATGTTGTAGATCAGTTTCAACCTGAAGTAATCAGGGAGAGTGTAGGCATGCCAGTCAGCTTGACTATTGCTGAGACAAAATACAGTACCCAACACTTTCAACTTAAAGAAGTTTAATTTTGCTTACTGTTTGAGATTTTAATCTAATTAAAGTCCAGTTGATTCCAACTTGAAAGGGCATGATGGAATAGAGTATTCAGTTCATAGTAGCTGGGAAGCAGAACAGGGGAACAGTGCTAGAGAAAAAGGGGCCAGGAACCAGATACAGTACCCCAGGTCATGTTCCATGACCCACCCAGGCACACTCTCCTAGGTGTCTCTTAAGCTAAGCCAATCAAGTTGATGTCCAACTTAACTGTCACACTAGACACTTTCTGGAGAACATTGCAAAGTACAGGGAAGCACACACAGTGATATTCTGAATTTTAGAGAACCTACGTTATCAAATTCAGCCGTTTTATTTTTTAGGACATGAGAACTGAGCTGCAGAGAGATTGACTTGAATCTCGCCATACAATTTATAAGTCTGTTTGTACCACACTACTATTGGAAAGACTTACCAAAAAGGAGATAGCTTACTCTGGATTTAGGAATAGGACTAGTATTTGTTCTTTTTCTCTCCTTTTTTTTTCCTTATAATTGTGAGGTTCTATTTTCACTGTTGGCCTTTTGTGATTAGGATGTTCTTGTGTGTGTGGCTGAGTCTCAATATGTAGTCCAGGTTTGTCTGGAACTCACTATGTAGCAATGGCTGACTTTGAACTTGGCAGTGATCCTCCACCCTCAGCCTCCTGAGTGCTGAGATTATAGCTGTGCCCACCATATCCAGCTTGGTGACTAAGATATTAAATCAACTAGAATATATAGTTTTTCTGAGAAGTCGAAACTTTTACTATATTTAATCACTTCAGTTTTTATTTGCACAGTGCTTTGATATAATTTATCTGTATCAGTTATATTGCAGGAAAATAGCTTGGGACTGTAAAATGCTACCCTAGTCCTTAAGATAGGTTTTATCCTCGTCTTGCTATTTTCTGTGTAGCTTGGGTAAATTATTTCCCTTTTGTGGACCTATGTTCTGAGTGGCCTGTTGTGAAATGGTAGAGGTAGATTTGATAGGCCTTTATGTTTCTTTTATGTACTCTTATCCAGGAGTATTGAGCTGGATGTAGGCTTCATTATTTCAATGAAGAATCATTCACCCTCTCCTGTACTTTTAGCTATGAAGAATTAATGAGGTAGAAGCTGCTGCTTTTGGTTGATCATGATAGTAGTTCTGCAAATAGTGAAACAAAACCTGGTTGGAATTTTCAGCTTAACGGATTTTTTTCAATAGTTATTTTGAATACTAAATATGTTAACAGAGCTCAAGAATTTAGATCATGTAGTTGGCCAAGGTGGCTCAGGCCTGTAATCCCAGCACTTAGGAAGCTGAGGCAGGAGGATCACCTTGAGTCCTGAGACCAGCCTGAGCTACACAGTGAGTTCAAGGCTAGCCTCAACTGCATAAGGAGACCTTGTCTCAAAAGAACAAAAGCAAAAAGAAAATTTAGATCACATAAAAAAACTTACTAAGCTTCTTTGAGAACTCCCTCCTTTCCTATTTTAGTAGGCTGTTCATTACTGAACATATACTAGTATCAGATATTACCAGGTGTTCATACATCTGTGGCTTAGCTATTTACTATTGTGTAGCTATTTACTGCCAGTAAATATTAATAGTTATCAGAGTTTTGTCTCCGAAATTCAGAGTAGATGAATGCATATTATGGCTTTACACTCAGAAATACTTAACCATTAACTATATGCCCAGTGCTATGGTAGGCTAGGTATATTAGGACATGAAAGTCTTTTTTTTTTTTTTATCTTTTTGAGACAAGGTCTCACTATGCAGTTCAGGCTGGTCTTGAGCTCACTTTTGTAGCCCAGGTTGGTCTCGAACTCACATCAATCCTCCTGCCTCAGCCTCCCAAGTGCTGGAATTATAGGCGTGCACCACCACAGCCTGCCAGGACATGTAAGTGTTGGCTTTTGCTTTCTAGCAGCTCTTGGCCAAAGAAGCAAAGTGATGTAATAAATGGTGAACGGTAGACATAGAGGTCTGTGGTGGCACAAGAGAAGTCTATATAGGGAATTTAGTCAGTGATGAGACTCTGGAGCCAAACTTTTGATCTGCCTGTTTACAGCCTCCCAAGGACTAGGATTACAGGTGGGTGCAGCCACACCCAGTCTAGATTGCTGCTCAACCTGCCCTGGGGGCAAGGCTGGCTTGAGGGGTATGGGGGCTGCACCTGCTTGCAGGTACCCTGGAGTCAAAATTTCTAGTCACAATGACAAGAACTTAATCAGTCTTAACTTGATGTGTATTTAAATTTAACAAATAGGTTTTTAGATTTAGTTTTTTTTTTAAAATTTTATTTATTTATTTATTTGTTTGCTTGTTGTGTTTGTTTGTTTCCCCATTTATTCATTTTGTGGCTGGCTCAGCCTGCCCTGGTGGTGGCGCTGGCGCAGCATGTGGTGCTGGGGATCAAACCGCAGTCCCCGCAGTTGCCTGAGCCCTCCCAAGCAGGCACTTTAGACCACTGAACCATCTCTCCGGCCCCTAGATTTAATTTTTATTTTAATTCAAAGAAATACTTTTCTCCCCAAACCTTTTCCATTTTCTCAAATTTTCTTTCCAAGACCCATGGAGAGGAAAAAGCATTTCATATAAACACTGTATTTGTTCATATTATTCTTTTAGAAATTGTTGGGAGAATGCTTCCTATTTATTATATGAACTCCATCAATTCCTTCTCAAACTTTTAAGAACTGAAATTAACCTATGTGACATGCATCAGTGTAGTATTTTGAGAGTTTGTACTTAGAAGATCAGAGGTTGTGGTAGATTAATTAATGGGCAGCTTATAACACCCCGTTGAACTGAATCTATGGTCTAGGTGAGGACTGTTGCTAACAGCATAAAGGCAGAACTGGATGGTGTGCTGAACTCAGCTGCTCTCATCATAGAAGGAGCTTGGGACTTTGCTGTTGCTGAGGATGGCCGTTGTTCTCTTCTGGGGAGCCATCCCTACCTTCCTGGCTCCAGTGCGGATTCCACAGCCTGCTGGCACAGATTCTTCATCCCACTGGGATAGACTTTCTAGCTTCCACCACTGACCTTTGGGTCTTCCCAGTGCAGATCCTTGATACAGACTTGCATGAGACATTGCTATGGACTCTAGGTCTTCAGCTGGACTTTTGCAGGGATTGTCCTCCAGGCCCTCAGCTGGATTCTTTGGGACAGATTTGATTCTAGCATGTGGAAAGATATCTGGCATACTTCTGCATTTGGCTCTTTGGGTGAATATTGTAAAATAATCCTATAAATTATGTGTCCTGTATTAAGTCTATTCCCTTTTTTTTTTTAAAGGTTTATTTTATTTTCTTCAACCACATTACATATTTCTTTGTGTTATGAGCGGCTCAGCCTTCCCTGGGGGGTGGGGGGGGCGGCGCAGCAGGTGGGGCCTGGGATCGAACCGCGGTCCCTGCACTTCGGCCTAAACTTCTCGATGCACACGCTTTAGACTGCTAAGCCGTCTCACTAGCCCAAGTCTATTCCCTTTTAAACCCTGACTGTGACAGAAGTTCCACATGGAGTCTGTTAACCATAGTTAGCACTTGGGCAAGGTTAGCCCACTCAGAAATGTGCTGATGTGAGAGGAGGATCAATTATATACACAGACCAAGCAGAACAACATAAGAGTCCTTAGTATGTCACAAAGCTTGGTGGGCTTTCTTTCATAAGAGCCAAAACTCTGGTTGGAAGAAGAGGAAAGAGAAGATAGGACTAGAAAAAAATAGAATGACTGTGGGAAAACCAGACAATTCAAGCCCTAAATGCTGCACTGTGTGAGAATGGCTCTCACATTCCTCTTGAATGTGAAATGTTTCATAGTTGAAAGGAAGAAGAATCTAAATATATATGTTCTTCTCTCAGCTGTGATTTCAGGTGACACACTGAAGTTGTGTTTGTGTTTTGTAAAGAAAGTGTTAATTGATAGTTTTAAAAAAAATTATGGCATTCCTTGGGATCAGCTGACAATCCAGAGTTTAAAGTACTAAATTGAAAAGCTGTGTTAAGGAATTGTAGCCTGGCTTTCAGAGAGCCTCATGCCTTCTTGCTTTATGAGAGTCTTTTACCAGTGGCTTCGCTGTTTTCAGGTTTTTCTAGTGTGTAATTTGACTCCCTTAACTGAGCGTGGATTTTCTGTTTGTGCTACTTTTCTTCACAGTTGTGTGATTTATTCATTAGCGTCCATTGCCTTCTGTCATAATGTGACAGATAAAACATTGTATAAAAAGTCTGATGATGGAACTTATTTAAATATTATTAAATAAATGGAAAAGAATGTAATAAGTGAAAATTAAGTCCACTTAATTATGCAGTTAGCAAATAATAAAATTACTTAAAAATGTAAGTCAGAAGTCTCAAAATTAGGGTCACGTGATCACAGAATGTACTTCCTAAGTCTGTTATCTGTGTCTCTGCCATGTTCAATTTCTTTTCTTTTCTTTTTTTTTTTTTTGTGGAACCGGGGATTGGACTCAGCACCTTGCACTTGACAGGCAAGCACTTATTCTACTGAGTTATCTCCTCAGCCCCTTCCATGTTCAATTTCTCTGCCTTTTTAACCGTTTGAGTCCCAGGGGGGGTATTGAAAAAACACTGTCGAAGAATCCCAAACAGTGCAACTGCGCTTTCTCTAAATGAGTACAAAAAGACCCAAACAGCGTGATAGAGCTTGTTTTATGTCGAGAAATACCAAGCAACGCAATAGCGCTTTGTTTATTTTTTATCGATGAATCGGATAAAATGCTGTATACCTATCTCGATGAACGAAGATCAGTTAAATATTGGAAAAAGGTAGCCTTTAACATAATCAACCACATGGTTTTAAATGCATACATAATCTACAAGGAAACAGTTAAGAGTAAAGCAATATCTCGGTGTACTTGCATCAGTAAATCTGAGCACGCGACTTCGACAATCGGTAATGCACCGTCAGTTGTCCACAATGTTCGAAATGTGCTGGGTTCTCTTGACATAAAATCTCAGCAGCACGATTGCGCTGCTTGGGACTGAAATGGTAAAAAGTTTTCCCAATGGGGCCGGGCATGGTGGCGTTCACCTGCAATCCCAGAACTTGAGAAGGAGAGACACGAGGATCAGTGTGACTTTGAGACCAGCCTGTGCTACAAAAGTGAGCTCAAGGCCAGCCTGAACTGCATAATGAGACCTTGTCTCAAAAAGACAAAAAAAAAAAAAAAAAAAACACTTTCCCCAATGCCATGTAGGCCCCACCCCTGAGGCATGCTGAGACTGGGCATGGTGGCGTGCACCTGTAATCCCAGCTCTTGGGAGGCTCTGATCTAGTAGTGAGACCCTGAATACCCTGCAGACCCTTCCCTAAAAGTACACACACTCACACAAAAAAAGAATAAAAGCTTTGCCCAATGTATTTTATGATTAACTTCATCTCACATGCACTTTTTTCTATTGTTTGGTACTAGATAATGTAGACATTATATAGCAAATATATTTAGATATTAGATATTTGCTGGTTATTGATAACATTATTTTTAAGCATTTAACTTGCATTTATGGTGGAATAATCTCACAGTATGCTCTCCCATGGTAAGAAATAGTGAAGTTATCCATCCTTATGCAGCCATGCATTCATTTCCTTTGCTTTTTTTTTTTTTAGGCAAGGTTCTACAGGGTGTTCAGGGTCTCACTACTAGATCAGACTCATAGTGATTCATCTGTTTACAGCCTCCGAAGAGCTGGGATTACAGGTGCGCACCACCACGCCCAGTCTCAATTGCTTTCTCAGTGTGCCACAGGGTGTGGGACCAGTGCTGGAACAGCATAACTAGGATTGAACCCTGAACCTCTGCACCTGCTTGCAGGTGCTTTAATCTGCTGCGCTGTTTGGCTGGCCCCTTCATTCATTCTTCATGTTGTTTGGGACTAAACCCAGGCCCTAGGGCATGGTAGGCAGATATTCTACCACTGATCAAGATCCCCTGCTTACAGATTCTGAACTCTAGATTTATTTGTTTGTTTGTTTGCTTGAGGCA
The DNA here is from genome assembly GCA_004027915.1 of Capromys pilorides. NCBI lineage: Eukaryota > Metazoa > Chordata > Mammalia > Rodentia > Capromyidae > Capromys > Capromys pilorides. Next base: position 53,588 of record PVKN010000911.1, read on the forward strand.
TTAGGAATTGAACTCAGGCTGTACCACTGAGTTGTATCTCCAGTCCTTTTTAATATTTTCTTTTGAGATGAGGTCTCACAAAGTGAGACCCCATGCTGGAAACTTGTTGATTCTTTTGTCCCAGCCTCCTAAGTAGTTGAGAGTACAAGTATTTGCCATCATGCCCAGCTTCTTTTTTTGGCAGGTGGGTGGGTGGTGGTGGTGATTGCTTGTTTCTGGTGCTGGAAATCAATCCAGGGTCTCTTGCATGCTCAGGTACATCCTTAGCTCCAGCCTAGGAAATTTGAGCTTTTGTAATCTGTACAGGATTTGTTTGGATCAAGGGAAATAATGACTTACCTACATGTATCAACAGTGACCTAGAGATGGCTTAAAGAGTAAGAGATTGATTCTCAAGGGTGTATTATGGAATTGTAACAAATTTTCAGTAAGTAAAGAACACTAACCACATTTGGGGAGAGAGTATGAAATTTCTTTATTCAGACTTTATTCTTCAGGTTTGTGAGTTTTGTGTTGGGGTTTTTTTTTAAGTTTTACTTTTTCCGAAAATTTAAACGGTGGCTCCAGCATTTCTAAAGCCCAAGTCTTTAAGCCCTGATTTTAATTTTAAAACACTGATCTTTAATCAGGTATATATTAATACTTTTGTTAGTTTAATAAGGTTTTCTGAACTACAGGTTCCTAAATCCTCAAATATGCAGTTTGCTGAACTATTTTGTTACAAAATAGCTACCTGTTTGCTGTATTTTCTTAGACCTATTTTCATCAGTGAATTTTTGATGAATGACAACATTTGGACATGTTTTAGTCTTTATTTTTAGTCAGACTTCTTTTTAATCACTATTTTCTTAAAGTTCTGATTATTTGTTATTGCTTTTTAGTATTCATTTCCATGGGCTTTGGTTGCTTTTTCTTTGTTCATGTCATAAGCCAGCAGTGATAAGCTGGCATTCTGTACATCAGATGTCTTGCAGATGTTTTATTGGCTGTCAAGAGTGTTTTGAAAGTATTTATTGTAATTGTCAGTAATAAAACATCTGAGTGCATGGTTTCCTCTTTTTTATTACTTTTTAAAAATAACCCACCTGTACTGGTGATGATCATAGTGACTCTCCTGAAAGAGACATATGCCCTCTCCAGTTTGCTTGCTATAGTGCACTTCACTCATTTGTTAAACAAGTTAATTGTGGTTAATTTTGTCTCTGTACGTTTCAGTTTGCATTTTTTGTCTTTCATTCAACAGGTTTTTACCTGGGACTCCTTTTCTTACTGTTTTTCCTAATCACCTCTGC
>PVKN010000912.1:0-16796 GCA_004027915.1 Capromys pilorides
TATCAAAATATGTTTGTTGTAGGGCTATGTTCTTCCACAAAATTAACCTAATGTTTCACTTCCTTTATGTTGTTTTATCAGCCATGTATCTCTCACACATGATATGTTTGCAATTTTGAAGTATTCTACATAGCTGACATGACTTATCTTCTGTGATGTTATTCTATTCCAATCTTCAGTTCTCTATAATAACGCATAGCTTATTCTCCTTGGTTTCTTAAAATGTATTTGGGTAGATTTTATCATCTTCTCCCTCTGCACACAGCCACATGCAAACACCCTGTGTTTAGCCAAAGCCTGTGTACTGTTTAGTGGCATTTAATAGCTCCTCTTATCACTTGTTCGTTGAGCAGTACAGTCAATAATATTTACAAGTCAGATTTTCTGGGTGGTGACATATGCATAATACATGTAGGATAGTATTCACCAAAGGTGACAAGAGTTCCCTTTTGATCTGTAGAGCTCTTGCTCTTACACTGCTTAGATTTTAGCCCTCTGAGACCTGTGCTGCTGTTTGAATTTTTCAAACTATAAAGTTACATGCATTTGTTGAGCTTAAGCCACCATTTGGACTATTTTTTTTTTTCCTTTGTGCAATTGATATAGGGTCTCACTACACAGATTGGACTCGTGGTGATCCTGCTGTTTAGAGCATCCCAGTGCTGAGATTACAGGCATGCGCCACATGCCCAGATGCATTGGCCAGTTCAGTGTACCCTAGGGGCCCAGCACAGCTTGAGGGACTTTATATACTAAAATTGTAAAGATGTAACTTGAAGTAATTACACAAATCAAAATATAAAACATAGCCAACACTAAAAATCATATATACTCATTTATAAGAAAACAATTATCTTAAAAGAAAATGATCATCTTGACTTTTAGCATAATAACTGTTTCCTTTATCACTATATCCTTGCCTCTATAGCGTGCATCCCAATAAAATATCTCTTTCTTCTTTTGGATCTTAATCATGTGAGAGTTTTTAAAGTCAAATTCACGTTTGTGAAAAATCACCTGTGGTGTCACTTGTTGCAACTTTTTTTTATTGCTGTGTAATATTCCGCTGTGTAACATTAAAAGTCATTTAATGTGTATACTAGTGAGATAAAAAAGAAACTGCTGTTAATTTTTAAAGATAAATAAAATTATCATGATACTTTTCAAAAGAGAGAGAAGGTAGAGACTATGGAATGAGTGCTTTGAAAATATAAATAAAGGTAGCTCAGTGTCTTGGTTAATTCATGAGGAAAACATTAAGATTTCAACAGAACGCAACAGTACTTGAGACACTGGTATCGCTGAACGTTGGAAATCTGTGCACAAATTTCCTATCTTGTTTTTATTGCTCATCTTTGAACACCAGTAACCAACCATTCTAGAATTCCTCCATTAGAGAATTCATGTGGTAGTTCCTCGTCCTTCAGGCACAACTAGATCTATACTGCTATGATTTCTCACAATATTGGAATTCCTTCAATCAATGTAGGACTGTAATACAAATTAGGAATAAGGGGCCAGCCAGATAGCTCAGCAGACTAAAGCACCTGCTTAGATAGGCTCATAGACCGGGGGTCATCCCCCAGCATGCTGTGCTGGCCCCACCTCTGGGGAACACTGACACAGTGATTGAGACTGGGCATGGCAGTGCACTCATATAATCCCAGAGCTAGGGAAGCTGGAAACAGGAGGATCACTAGCAGTCTGATCTGTGTAGTGAGACCTGTAGATCCTATAATAAATACATTTTTAAAAAGGAATAAGACTAAAAAAATTGATTAATTTCTTTTGCTCAAACTCTTACTTGATTATCTGCCTCTGGTACTACAACTCAGACTTTTAAAAGGAAGCATGCCTTAGTTGAAAACTATCCTCCAGCATAGCCATATTTAAAAAACAAAGGCATCTACTTAAACACTTCAGTAAGAGAAAATTGCTCATATTTTGTCTAAGAATTAAAAATTAATTCATACTCATAAGGAGCAATGAGGCAGAGGACACAGGACAGGATTCTGGGAAAGTGACAAGGCACGTGATTGAGTTCTTGGGTGCAGGCAGAAAGAGGCCAAGAAGGGCATCTGTAGGGAGCAGACAGAAATGGGCCTTTAAGAGGGACTAAAATAAGCCAAGGGCATTCGGTGGGCAGATGTGAATAAATGACAGTGGGCCAATTTATCTGGGGGTCTTGCACATCAATGGACAGAGTAATTGAGTCATCTGTGTAAATTTTGAAGTCACTTCAGATGTTTTGGGACCTGTAAGACTCCTTGTCCTACCTCTTCTCTTTTATAACATCCCGTAATTGCTGAGGACAGCCCTGGGGCAGAGCTGAGTCTCTGCCAAAAGCCATGTTTCTGCTGGCAAGCAGGCTGGGAGATGGGATAGTGTTGTACGACTGAAACCTCACAGTACTTGTTAACTGTGAGTTGTCTTTGGGATCTTTAAATCCAAAATCTGTGCAAAACCCGGGTTTGGGAGAGAACTAGAGAAGTTGAAGTTGATAATGAGCCAAAAACTGAGATTCTCTCAGTTGCGGATACAAGGATTTATTTTGCCTGTGCTTCAGGTGGTGCTGTTATTTTTCTCTCCGTGCTGGATTAAAATAGCTGACAACCAAAATTAAGGGGGAAGAAGGTTTAGTTAGTTCACTGTTCATAAAGGTTTCAGTGCATAATCAACTGGCTCCAAAGGAGGTTGGTGCATGAAAGAAGGAAACAGTTCATGTTGGCAGAAAACAGCAAAACAACCAGAGAAATAAAGGGAGGAGCAGAGCAGGGAGCCGACTCTTCTTTATACTGCATGCAGGCTATGCACCCTCTGGGGAGGGTGTGGCCCTCATACCCATAATTCCAGCATTTGGTTTATCAATTAATCCCAATCTCTAGAAGCCTACCCCATGACTCCATGAGACTTGTGGGGAGATATCTAGACAAAAACGATCACAGGTGGTTTTTCTACTCCGGCTGTAAGCTGTGTTTGACCTTTTCATAAGCGTCCGTGAGGATTTTTCTTCTCTGGATCAAATGATAGGAAGGTAGTTTTCAGTATACTTTATGGGGGTCCAGTTATTGGAATAGATCATGATGGACAGGCAAAGTCTTAGATAAGCAGTGTCCAGGGAATGGGAAGGCAGATAAGCTGGGGTTGAGACTTTTTGGTAGACATTTTAAATAGCAATCTTACCAGGTCCTTGTTTAGAAAAAATACATCGCACACACTGTTCAGTAGAACCTTCCTGGCTATCCTGGTCAAAGTAGCATCACCACAGAATTACTTAGATAATGATCTACACCATGAACGTGGATCATCTCAGCAAAGAAGCCTGACAGCGTCTCGCCCTCTCCCACTACAATCTCCAGTTTTCATAAAAAAGCTGAAGTACACGTGAGTGTATAATCCAGACAGTGCCTACAGCCTGCTGATTTGCATATCATTCACTCAGAAACCACAAAACCTTCAGAGTTCTATTTAAGGGGCGATGCTCAGACACCTGTTCAGCCTGAGGCTGAGCTCAGAAAGCATAATGGATTTTCAGACTCAAATTCTCAGCTTGCTTCTGCTCAGCGTCACGGGTAAGAAAGAAAGGAACCTCACAACTGAGCCTCCTTCCAGCCCTAGAAGTTGACACTAGGACAGGCTTTCGTTGTTTCCATGCATTGTGCGGTACGATGCCATTCTTGCATGCCAATCTGTACTAACTTCTCTTTCCATCTTTCCTCCATGTCCAAAGTTTCAAGCGGACAAATTGTGCTCACCCAGTCTCCAGCATCTCTGGCTGCTTCCCTAGGGGACCAGGTCACCATCACCTGCTCAGCCAGCTCGAGTGTAAGCACCAATTACTTGCACTGGTACCAGCAAAAGCCGGGAGCCTCTCCAAAGCTCCTGGTTTACCAAACATCCAAACTGGCCTCTGGAGTCCCAGCACGCTTCCGTGGAAGTGGCTCTGGCACCTCTTTCTCCCTTACAATCTCTGGTGTGGAGGCTGAAGATGCTGCAGCCTATTACTGTCAGCAGGGAAGTAGCTATCCATTCCCACAGTGATACAGACCATAACAAAAACCCTCAGCTTCTCAGGGCCCAGCTGCTTCCCCCTCAGAGTCTATGCTTTGATTAGAGGCTTTCCATGTGACAGAAACTCCCAAGACTCCTATAGAGGAACCAAGGATGCTTGGCTTCTTACAAGAGGAGAGGAGATGCTCAGAAGGGAAAGATGGGGAGCAGTAACCAAGAAGCCCCCTTCTGTGTCAGCCTGCCCAGAGAAACCTTGGAGGGCAGTGGTACAGATCTTCTGAGTGGGGCACTGGTTCTGAGGAGAAGATATTGGACTTGGGACATGATGAGCAGTGCATTGTGGAAACCCCACTCCTTGGACTCTTCCCAGTCTAGTGAGGAGTAACTATGGAAAAAAGCAGGCAGGTCCCAGACCTGAGTAAACATTCAGTGACAGTGACCATTTCCCAACGGGAAGAACTACGAGTTATCCCAACATCAGTTCTTCCTTTAGAGCATGCTGACACTATTTTATTGCATTTTTCTGTTGCTCATGTATCGCATTGGAACTCGGTGGGCATAACAGAGAGGAAAGGATGTAAAGCAAGCAAATTGTGACAACGTTCTCTCATTCTTGTTCCATCTTGTATTTTTTAACCCTTCTTTTCAGGACCTGACACTCAGAATAAATATATAGGAAGCATGATGTCTTCATCTTCAGAGGCTACTATCTGGATTTTGTGGGGACCCAGAATTACATAAAACAGAATCAAGAGACTTAAACACACCAGCAGCGACCAAAGACCTCCAGGTGCCACAGGCTGGGGATTCCACGAGGTGTAGAGGTGGGAAAGCAAAAGCACCCGTGACACCTGTGCTGTGGTCTTTGTACTCTCTCGGGTAAATCCCACTGAATTGGTCCATCATGGCACAGAAGGGAGGTCGGACAAAAGGACACAACTTATCAATCACGGAGAGTCGTCAAATCACAGATAGATCTGATGTCAGAAGAGAACAGAGAAGACAGGGGCCACTCACCCACGGGACTGCCACCCTCTCGCTCTTGCACAAGTCTGCCCTGGATGCTCTACATAGCTTCACTTTTCTTGCTTTCATTTTCCACTTTTTCTTCACTTCTTCCTTTCTTAGGCACTGTGGCCATGTCCTGTCCTCCCCCGTATGACCACTTTGCAGTTTTAGCCACTCTCAGTGGAATTATGATGTAAAGCATTTTCAAGTCTATATTTGAATAAGTATAAAATATTGGTATATATAAATTTAATGCACAACTTTAAACAGAAAACAACTAGGTGGTCTTAAAAGAAAAATATCATTGGATAAGAATGTCTCCTGAAACAATTCTTAAATCTTCTTTGTGTCCCTAGAATTCCTGTAAAACAGATTCTCTTTCATTAAGGAAGTCCCAGGTGGTACTGTATATGATAATTTGCTTTGGATTTCATCTTATTCTGAGAAAAACTCTCAGAATAAGGACAAGGTACTTTCATATTTGGAAAAGTAGATTTTAAACTCAGTACAACACTTCATGTTTTTTATAACTGTTTCTGTTTTGTCAAGGATATTTTACATTTGCTTGCTATCACTTCAAGCCAAAAAATATATAGACTTTATGCAATTTTCTTTTTTTCTGTTGACTTTATGATTTATTGATATATTTTTGTGACAATTTCATAAATGGAGAAAATACTTGGGAGAACTGTTGAACATTCAAGTATTATGTGGAAGCATTCATGATTGGAGAAATTTCAAGAATTGGGGCCATGTCGACCACACTGAGTGGTTATGTGTCAACCTCAAAACACCACGATCTTGGAAAGCACGTTTCTCAGAATTTCTTTTTATTCATTCTGTTCTGCAGCATTTGGCACTGAGAGGACCTTGCATGAGATTTGTAGTTTAGAAAAGCATGACCCAGTGTCACTTTTCCCTTGCAGCTTGACACATGGACAAAGGTGACTGGAGAAACCACAAATCACATGCTGTGTTCAGCTGACTACATTCACAGCCTATGCCTGGGTTTTCTAAGCAGGTCTGGAGACCACATGGTCAGCGAAGCTTTGCATCTGGAGGCAGACGGTTCTGGCTTCTGAACGAATGGCAGACAACACGTTGAATATGTCAGTACTGTTTCTAGGGATGGACGTCATAATCTTTAAAAGCTATGGTTTAGACTCTTTCTTTACCAAGACAAGTATTTCTTTCAATAACTACAATAGTTTTTCTTTTACTCTTTCACTTGTAAGTGCTACCACAGTCCCAGTAGTCAGCTACAACAATCTCTGCCATTTATTACATCGTGAGAGATTTGTTCTGCCTGTGCTGTTGTGATTGATAAAAATGAAAGATAAGTAAGGCTCAGGAGTCTTTCAGACACCTTGTATGAGGAATGTCCAGTCCCTTCATGTCTGAAGCTTCTGAGGAACTCTCTCAGCAGCTTCAGACACCAAGAAGGGCAGGCAGTGAAGCTCAGCCTCACACTCTGGGGGTTCTATGTTATTATTTTATCACTGTAAGAAGATAACTGCTGTGCTATAGATGACAATGCATTGCAACATCTTCTGATTGCATGCTGCTGATAGGACAGCAATATCTTGTTCAGATCCATGGACACTGAGCTTTAATGAAACACCCATTTCTAAGCTGGATACCTTATCCACATGGTGTTGAGGGGATTTACCTGATTGATGCTGGTACCAGTTTAAGTACTGAATCACACCCTGACCAGCCCAATATGTGATAGTGATTCTTCCACTAGCGATGCAGACAGGAAGAATGGAGACTGGGTCATCTGGATGTCACATGCGGCAGCTGAGGTTAGAAACCAGAAAACAAATATACACACATTCAGTTATGATTAACGAGAGCTTTCACAAAAGGAAAAGCCAGGCAATATTGGCCACATTAAGCAAGGATATTTCTCAGCATTGTCTTACACTGCCTGGCAGCAAGAGCAGCAGGAGTCCCAGGGTTCCAGTGAGATCCTCATAGAAAGACTGTGTCCCGAGTGAAATCCACTCCTGCACAGGGTGAGAACAACCTACTAAGAGGACTTTAAGGCAGTGGGCTGTGCTCTACACAAACGCAAGTCTGTAGGACATGTACAGGGCTGAGCACAGCTGAAGGAATGAGTCATCTTAGCAACTCCTCAGAGACCAAATGTCCCCAGGGGTCTCTAGTCAGAGAAGAGCAGCACAGACCAGCCTGCAGAGAAGATACTGCTATCTGGGGTCATTATGACAGCATCATTCTACAGTTTTCTGGAAAGTGTCTTTGTGTTCTTCCCCACATGCTTATATGTTGTTTGCTAACTTTTCATATATGACTGGATCTGTTTTGTATGGTGCTGTTGCAAAAACTGAAAATTTATGAGATAATTTCATTAGTTTTTAAGTATGATTTTCAGGATACAGTGGCTTTCCTTTTGTTCTGATTTCTTGCTGCTCTTTGTGTGAAGATAAGTACAATGAACTATAAAACACATGGGTGCAGATTTATAAAGATCAGGTCATTAATAATCTATGATCTGGAGCTAAGCAATCTGTCTTACACCTTTTAGGAATGTTCCATTCAATTACTTTCAACAAATCTGCCCAAAATCAAATGTTTACTCCTCCAACACAGGAGGGAGCTTCCTAGTTCTGCTTGGTACTGTCCACGTCTATTCTAGTGCCTGGAATAACTTGAACGCAATTGATTTTTCCCCATACCACAACCCGAGGCATGATTTTCAGACTTAGCGATCCTCCCTCAGCCACATAGTCATTATCGCCTTCAGGCTTGAGGTGCCCTCTAAAGGCACGTGGCGAGTAAATCTAAAATCCACTCACAGGGAGCTGCAGCCACTAGGGGGCCCCTATGATGTCAACATATGGGAGGGGCCGTAGTAATGGCTCACCATTGGTGTCAAAGCGGGGTGAGATGAAGACAGCGTCGCTGTGAGTGACTGGCCCCTGGCCACTCAGATCATGACAGCTTGAAATGCCCATTAGTGCAGGGGTATCTAACATGGCTGTGTTCACTGCCATGGCCTACATTGCAGCTGATACTTAAAATCCACCAAAGTGTGTTATGAACCCACTTCCTAGTTGTAGATGTACTCGGTGCTGAGGCAACAGTGATCATTATGTGACGTCAATTTCTATCCTCCATGAGACTTTTGGAAGCTTATTCTGAGGACTTCATTTCCTTCTATGATATGCTGTCGGTTTTCATCTCGAGGAGCTCTTCCAAGAGATCCAAATATCAGGAAAGGAGGAGGTGAAGTTCACGGATGTGTGCAAGCAACACATGACCACAGCCCTCACCAGGAGAGTCAGAAGCAATGAGTTGGGTTGCCTGAGAGCAGGAGCGCTCCACCACTGTCTTTCTGAGCAGGCGTGAGGAGCACGGGTCAGTCAGCCTACACTTACAGCATCAGGTGATTTCAAGCTTCCGAGGAAGCAGCAGAACATCTCCTGTTTCAGGCAGCAGTCCCTCTGCCTCCCGCATCCCCCAGCAGCTTCAAGGCTATAGTTTCTGCTCTCATGTTCTGGGCCAAGGCAATTCTCATTTGGAATAACTCTAGTGGTGTCTCTTGTTCTATAGAAATTGGAAGTGATATAGTAACCCTAACTCCTCAGTTGTAAGAATCTCTGTCCTTTAGTAAGTGATGAATGGCATCTTGATGCCTGCAGTGGTGAAGCTGAGCAGATGAAAGAATGGAGGCACAGAGGAGCCTTCCCTGCCATCTTCTCCCCAATCTACTTGATGACCTTCAAATCCTGGCCGCATCTGAGAAACACTCTCAGCAGGCGCAGGCACTGGGAGGAGCAGCTGGGGCAGCCCGACCTCACATTTCTGCTTCCTTCTGAGGTTTATGTCATGGCTTGTATCACTGAAGGAGTGGAATTATCATACCTCTGACAGTAATAAGTGGCAGCATCTTTAGGCTCCAGGTTGCTGATGGGGAGAGTGAAATCTGCCCCAGACCCAGTGCCACTGAACCTTGATGGGACTCCAGAGTCCCAATGGTTGCCCTAGAGATTAGATACTTAGGAGCTTTTTCTGGCGTCTGTTGATACCAAACTCAATATTTGTTGATGCTTTGACTGGCCGTGAAATTGATGGTGACTCTGTCTCCTACAGATGCATATATGGAGGAGGGAGACTGGGTCATCTGGATGTCACATTTGGTACCTAATATGGGAAACATAAAAACAGACAGCCATGCAAATGCATATGACAAAAGAGCACATCTCTGAAGAAGGTGGCAGCACTGGCTACATGAGGCTGAGATTTCCATTGTTTTCCTTTCATACCTGGGATCCAGAGCAGCAGGAGCCCCAGGAGCTGACTGGAGACCCTCACGTCTGCACTGTGTTCTCCCCTGGAGTGCCTCCTGCACAAGGCATTACTTGTCTCTTAAGGAGACTTGAGGGCAGTGGGCTGTGTGTGCTGTGGCCACATGCAAATTAGCAGGGCTGGGTGGGGTGGGCTGGCTTGTGGGCCAGGCTCCTCTCAGTTACTCAGCTCAGCCCCAGTGTCCCCAGCACCAATGTCCAAAAGTCAGTTCAGGACAGCACATTTTATTATAGAGAGTACTTTCTCCCTGGAGGACATTTTGTTAAAAAGAAAAAAAAACAAAAAAAAAAACAAAAAAAAACCTACTCAGGTGAAGTTTTTCAAAACTTAAAATGAATCTGGGTGTATATTTCTAATATATTTTTACTGTTGGTGTTCTATAGAGGAATACTCACGATTAGAAAACATGGACGCCACAGAAAATCTTACCCTATGAGCTTACCAGGTCTCCAGCTTGCTCTAAGTTTCCGCACACCCGTGCAGAGGCAGCAGAGGGAGGAAGCCTGTGCTGCACTAACACAACTTAGAACTCTTGTCTTTGAAGAATGGTCCTGGGCCATGGGTGTCCCGAGTGGGTCACCTGCCTTCTGTCTTGCAGATAAACGTTATTCATGGGATTTTAATATATGTGTCTCCATATGTGCTCTATAATTCCTGACCCAAAGCAACATTTTCTCTATTTAGGAGACAAAAAGTATAAAAATACAAAATGTGCAGTAAGTAAAAGAGAAAGAATAGAGGAGAGCTGGAAGGGGGCAGTCTCCACAGACCTAGGAACAAAAGAGAAATGACCAATTCATCTCTTTGACCAGAACAACTTTCTTCTTTAGGACAAAAATTAAGAGTAAAAAGCCAAAAGTGATCTTCTTTAGATACAAATATTCAACACAGTAGAAAGTGTTGTGATATGACCAGAGTCTTTCTGTTCATTGATGGCAATTGAGCCAAGATTCTTCTCAAAGACTTGTGTGTTGGGTGGATTCGAGCTCGGGCATGTGGCAGATTGAAGTTCCAGGTCAATGACCCTGTGACGGGCCAGGAGTGAGGTTCTATTTGAGTCTGTGTCATAAGGAAACGTGAGTCTTGAGCTGCCTTCACTTGTTCTGCCTCCTGCAGACTCTGTCCTTACAGGAGGATGAGGCGATACTGAATGGTGCTGACACTGTCTGTTTCGTGGGTCTTGACCCATGGTAGTGCTCCAGGGAAGGAGTCTCATGGAGGGGAGAGTCTGCTAGCATGAATGTTATTGTTCGCCTGACTCTGTAATGAAAATGAAAGCTCTGTGGGGCATGGTGCTCTGTTAGCTTATACAGAACACCTGATACTTCCAAGATCAGTATCTGATGTTATTATGTAACTGTAATGGCCTTCTTGTCTGCATAGTGTTACACATATCTTCACTTGGTCTTGGGTTAAAGGAAGACTTGCTTATCCATTTAGAGAAAAAACCTGGCTTACATGTGGTCCCCACAGGAGCTGTAGCACCCATGGATCCTGTAGTGACAGAGAATTTGAGAGCCTGTGAGCTGTTTGGACAGTGGTGTGAGTGCAGTCTGGGATGTCTCATCTTCTGAGATACGTGTTCATGTGGGGGAATGCCAGGGGTGCACATTGCATGTCCTGGGGTGCAGTGAGAAGTTCAAGAGTATCACGAAATGTCTATCTGCAATGGAGAAGATTTTCTAAAAGAAAAAAATTGTGTTCTATGCCACACTCTACCCCATGACATGACACTATTCCTTGTGTTGACTGTCTCTTATGCATATAGATAGATAGATAGATAGATAGATAGATAGATAGATAGATAGACAGACAGATAGATAAATAGATAGATATAGATATAGATTTATAGATATATATGACATATATGAAATATGTACTACATATATCTGATGTGTAATATAAATTCTCTGGTGAATTTATTTATTTAGCAGCTCTTGTTTTTATAATGTTGTGAATATTTTGTACTAATTTCTTTGCAAGTTACCTTTATACTATTTGAAATTTGCATTTCTCTTGTATTGCAACTCCCAGCAATTAGTAGGCTGACAGGTAAGCTCAGCACTCATCATTTCTTTAGCTCTGTAGAAAGAAAATATTGATTCTTTCTGATTTTATATTAATATGTGATTTTCTGATACTCATTTGTTTCTAAATGCTTTTACTATAAAAAGGCAAATTGGGAAGAAGTAGAGGAGGAAAAAACCTTCTACTTTGGCTCATTTTACTGAAAATAGCAGGAGCAAGAACTCACTAATGTGGAAGGGAGGTTGCTTAGCTTGAGCTGAGCAAAGATAGAAAGTTCTTGTAGCTGGTGTTTCACAATCTACTGCACCAGACACACATTGACATTCAGCAGCACTACAGAAAAAGCCGGATCCATCTGACTCCATGAAAGAGCAATCTTTGAACACAAAATCACTAAGTGAAATAATGATGTCAAACTTGGAATAATATTTGTAAACAAAAGTTTAGCATCTCTAGAGCACAAAAAAATACTCAAAAATGTTGCAAAAGGCGGAACTTCCTGGGTGGAGAGATGTGACTGTACTCAGAGCATATTGGAGGCTGAGACAAGCAAATCACTTTGATCTTAAGGACAATCTGAATTACAGGGTGAGAGACAGTGTCTCAAAAACACTATAATACACACACAGACACACACATACACACATACACATACAAGACACTGCTCTAGGGTAACGTGCTACAGACATGAACAGAGAACTTTCAGAATGAAATTAAATCCTTAATCATTTTTACAAATGTTTAACTGTATTTTATTTTATTAATGAATGGGTGCTTATAAATTTTCTTCACTTCCCTGTATGGGGTGATATTGCTCAGCACCTCCGGAGATGGAGGACAGTTTCCATGTGCCCAGGTAACAGACGGATGACTCCTTCACAGGTTACTCACACCTCATGTAGAAGTCAGTCCCAGCAGGACACAGCTTGACAATGGGGCCCTGGCTCAGCTAGAGAGGTTCCTCCTGCTCTTATTTGCAGGTAAAGAGGCAAAACACTGAGAATGTACCCAAGCCATGTGGTAAGTGTGGCTCAGGCCCCTAGAGAAGCCTTTTTTGTCACGAACAAGTGGGTCCCAATTTGTACTTCCATTTCTCATATCAAGAGCCAGATGTGACATCTGGATGGCCCAGGCACCGTCCTCCAGGGCTGCTTCTCAGGTAGACAAAGTCAACACCAAATGCCAGGCAGGCAAAACCCTTGCAGCAGGTCAGTCAGGTATCAGGTGAAACAAGGGAAAGCTCCCAAATTCCTAGTTTCAATTTCCTTTTATTTTTTCTCTTCATAGTTCCTAGAGTTCTAAAAGTCCTTACCACACTGATGTATTACTACTTGAACTTTACATGAAAAGTAATCATAATTTTCAGCATGTAAGACATAATATGTGTTCATATAAAATTTTGCATATGTATAAAGTAAAACTGCATGAAATTGTACTACAAAACTTTTAACAGAAATTACAGTCTTGTGGACATAAAAACAGTTTATCTAAAAAGTCTCCTAAAATATGTCTTTAAAAACTGCTGATTCTTTCTCATTCTGTTCAAACACAGATTCTCATTCTGTAGGTCTCAGGTGCTGCCCTATATACGACTTGCCTTTGAGTTTCATCTTATTCTAAGAATAATGCCAGTTTCTGGCATTTTTTTTTATTCTGGGGTCATAGTCAGGTCCTTGTACTTACGAAGCAGGCCATTATGGGACTGAGCTATCTCCCCAGCCCAAGATATTTTTGTATGTGTGAAACTATACTTACCTAGTGCAAAGCTTTTTATATATCTTAGATTTTCTGTGTTTTGTCAAAAACATTTTGACATTTCCTTCTTGTTCTCTGACATTATGCAAAAATTTCTATATAAGTGAAGCAATTTCTTTTTGTATACTGAGTTTCTAATGTATTGATATTTTACTGAAATAATAACACATTTTCAGATAACCCTGGGAAGCCCATTCGTGCATTTCCTGGGACAATCACTAAATGTTAAAAACAGTCTGACAATGGGATAGTGGTGACCACGCTGAGTGCTCAGATGTCAGCTCCCAACCATCAGGAGCTTGGGAAGCACATTTGTCAGAATCAGTCTCAATTCTGTGCTTTTCTGTAGCACTTGCCCCTGAGAGGACCTCCCATGAGATTTGGAACTCAGAACAAATGGCAGCATCTGAATTGAAACCTGGAGAAAGATCCAGGAACGGAAGGGACTGAAGAATCCACAAACGAGACACTGCAGTCAGCTGCCTGCATCCATACCCTACGGCTAGGCTTTCTCTTCAGGTCAGGGGGCCACAGGATTAGCAGGACAAGATTCACCTGAACAAGATTCTGGATTCTGGGTCATATCACACAACCCCTCGACTATGTCTCTACTATGCTAAAGAGGTATCCTAGAAACTTTAGTACCTATAGCTTAGGCCGTTTCTCTACCAAGACAATTCTTTGAATATCTACAGTGGTTTCTCTTTTACTTTTTCACTTCCAAGTGATGCCACAGCCCCACATATTCAGCTGTAATAACCTCTCCCTTCTGTCACATGAAAAGAAATTTGCTCCATCTGCGCTATAGGGGATGAGAAGGAGAAAGATACCCAAGGATCTGAGGAGTCTTTCTCTATCCTTCTACCAAGAATGCTCAGTCCATTTCCATCTTGATGCTGCTGAGGAACTCTCAGCGGTTGCAGCCACCAAGGAGAGCGGGTGGCAAAGCCCAGCCACACAGTCCTGCTTCCCTGGGGGGTTTTTGTTATGGCTTGAATCACTGTGGGAGGGGAAGTACTATACTGCTGACAGTAATAAGTGGCAAAATCTTCAGGCTCCAGGCTGCTGATGGTGAGCATGAAATCTGTCCCAGACACACTGCCGCTGAACCTTGAGGGGACCCCAGACTGCAAGCTGCTTACATAGTAGATTAGAAGTTTAGGAGCTTTCCCTGGTTTCTGTTGATACCAAGCTAACCAGCTACTTATGCTCTGACTGGCCTTGCAATTGATGGAGACTTTATCTCCTACTGATGCAGATATGGAGGAGGGAGACTGGGTCATCTGGATGTCACATCTGGTATCTGAAATGGGAAACATAAAAATGAACAGTCACACAACTTCACAGGATGAACGAGCACATTTCTGAAGAAGCAGCCATTCCTGGCCACATGAGGCTGAGCAGATTCCCACTGTTCTGCTTCCATACCTGGAATCCAGAGCAGCAGGAGCCCCAGGAGCTGACTGGAGACCCTCATGTCTGTTCTATGGCCTGACCTGGAGTGACTCCTGCACAGGGTATGACTGGTCTCTTGAGGGGTTCTGGGGACAGTGGGCCCTGCTGTGGGTACATGCAAATCAGCAGGGCTGGGTGGGGCTGGGCCACCTGCAGGCCAGGCTCATAGCTCAGCATAGCCCATGTGCACCCAGCATCAGCGTCCCCAGTTCGGTTTGCCCTAGTCAGTAAAGAACAACAGATTTCCTTATAGAGGGCAAGTTTCTCCTTGGAAAACATTTTTTTCCAAGAAATATGGGGGGAGGGGGAGATTTTTTTATAATTTACACAGGTCTGAGCATATATGTTTTTATGCCTTGTCTTATAGTTAGGGCTCTATAGAAAAATGCTCCTGTCTAGAAAGAGCACGTGCCACCGTGAACCTTACAGAATCAGGTCGGCAGGCCTTTCTGTGGCCCTCAATATTGTGAGTTTTATCCACTTTTCTGCATAGTCCTTCAGACATCAGGGATTCTCCTCTTCTACACCTGAGAAGTCAGCTCTGCCCCTTGCTCTGCCTGACTTCAAAGAAATTAGCAAGATCGTGACAGAAGGGTTTTGGAAGCACATGGAGATCATTTAGAAGAAGATTAATTTAAACATTCACTGTGTTTTTTTTTTTTTTAAGTGGAGCATGAAGCTATTTTAAAATAAACTTTCTAACCTGTCTCACTCTCTCTAACTTCTCTAATTCTTTTGGGCACTTCTGAAAGTCTATATGGTCAAAAATGTTTACTTCAGTGCTTAATTCTCTGGCAGTGTAGCACAGTGGTGAAAATAATGTCCCTGATTTCTTCCTGGATTAAGAAGTCATAGAACCAAAGCAAAATAAATGATACATAATAGGTTACAGCGAGAAGATTCTTTTACAAATGAGAAGGAGACCTAGAGATGAGGGAGGCTGGAGGGAAAGGAGGAGAGGAAGGAAGTAGATCCCACAAGACCTAGGTACATGCACCCCATCTCCAGGAGGAGAGGGATCTTCATGTTTTGCAAAATTGTATTAACAAGAACAAAAATTAAAGAAAAATGAGTGAGGATTCCTTTAAACGCTGCAGAACAAAAGATGCTTTGACTCAATTACCCATATAGAAATATGAGACCTCACTTAGGGATGTGGTGTCACTTGCATATCTATGAGAGAAAAAAGCAAGGGAGAAACAACAGAAAATAAACAAACAGAAGGCCTCTTGCCTGGCTCACGTTGTCCATCTTAGTGAGCTGGAAAGCAAAACGGTCCTCTTGATTTTTTATTTACAATGTGCTGTGCAATGCTTCTCAATATGGGCCTTCCGCTGTTCAGCCATAAGAGATAAATATGTCAAAATGAAGAAGAAACTTCAGAAAATTTAATATGATTAGGATTTCTTCATGTTCTGTCTGCCCATTTTTGACTGACTTTTATTTAGCACTTTCATAATTATTAATTTTATCAACATTAAAAATATTTATATTCTCCCTACATTTTTAGAGTTTTCCTACTGAAAGTAGGCTATAATGTACTTATTTGACATTGCTGCCACGAGAAATATATCTAGTATTTTAGTTCTTTTCAAGGAGACTTTTCTCTGTTTCTCTTAGAAATAATCGATGCATTAAGATGTATTACTGTTTGTGGATGAAAGCAATTGCGAAAGATTTAGCAGTACAGAGAAGAACAGCGAATGAGTTCCGATTACAGAAACAGTCTAGGGCAGAGGAGATTAGAGAACCTGTGAAGGCAGAGGAGGAGTCCCCGCACACTTTCGGGTGCATTTGTTTGTTATATATGACGAGGAAGGACAGGAGGAACTTACCTACCATCAGTGAAGTCTGAACAGAGAAGACCATCAGTTTAAAGCAAATGGGGCCAAGGGACCTGCATGAGTTTTGATTTTGAGGGAGACACAGTGCCAAGAACGGGAAATATAGAGGAAAAGAAAATGTGAAAGATAAATGAAATGCAGGGTGTCACGATGGTAAGGAGAATGCTGTGGAGGTTTGGATGCATTCCCTCCCTGCATTTTATGCTGGAATCTCAAAGCCACGATTCTTGTGTTAAAGGAATATGATGGTGTGGACGGGGAGGTATTCAGGGCCAGATAACATCACAAGGATGAGGACCCATAATGACATCAGAAGCGGAGGCGGGAGCCAAGCCAGCTGGGTCTCCCCATGTTGCATACTCT
>PVKN010000912.1:16896-60961 GCA_004027915.1 Capromys pilorides
AAAAAAAAAAAAAAAAAAATCCCACACTTGTGTTTGGTTATAAAACACGCTCTTCTACAGTGAAGAAGGCATAACTGACTCTTCAAAACTGTGGCCTGCGTTTCTAAGCTTCTGGATTCCATTAACCACTGTGTAAGAACATATAGCAGATGAAAAACAAAGAACTTGGTCACATTCATGGAAGGTATTGTAGTGAAAAGAAATGAACAGTGAATAACCAAAAAAGGACAAGTAATAAATTTTGAATGGAGGACTTTGGACAGGAGCGTGAAGATGGAGAAACTTTTGTCAAATAAGCAAATCAACTGTGCCACAATTCTTGCTGTTCTATAAAACCAAAGAAGAGTTTTTGGAACCTCAAATACAAATGGTCACAAAATGAACCATCAGTGTGGCAGACCGAGTCTGTACACAAAAGACAAAGCTACTTCACTACTCAGACTTGGTTTTACTAAAAGTGACAGATAAATGAGAGAGACTCTGTCCTCTGGGACACTGGCTGTAAAGCTAGAGTCTAAGGTCTGCCCTAGAGAACTGAATTATACATAAGGCAAAGACAAGAAACAGGGTATTATGAACCTGACTGACAAAAACGAGAGATAAAACAGAAACACTCATCTCTGCATTGTGACAATTAGAGAATAAACAATTTATTTCACCTTGCATTGCAAAATCAGGTTCTTGAAGAAGCAGAAATGCACTGAAGAAACTACTCAGTCTGTTTTTTTATTATTTATTTCATTCATTTCCCTCCACTGAAACACAGAGTGGCAGGTGACCTCGAACTGGAACAATGAGAATAACTTGCTGATTCTCAATGTCCTTGAGTTTAGCTCATAGAGGTCATTCTGCTATGGCTCTGTAGAGCTTTAAGTCACAGTGTTCATGCAAATTCTTTGTAGAGTAATAGAAAACAGATACTATAGGTTTCATAATAGTGGAACAAAATCCTAAACTTGAAAAGCATCACAACACACATCTGAAGCTCATCAATATCTTAAAGGGTCATTGTGCTTAGTTTTCAAGAGGCTTTAGCAAGGAGGCAGACATGTGCAGGAGGCCCAGCTCTGGAGTGAAGAAGGAACAACTGACCCCTCAAAAGTGTGGCCTGCATTGCTAAGCTTCTGGATTCCATTACCAACAGTAGCAAAACACGCAGCAGATGAAAAACAAAGACCTTGGTCACACTCATGGAAGGTGTAGTAATGGAAAGAAATGAACAGTGAATAACCAAAACAGGACAAGTAATAAATTTTGAATGGAGGAATTCGGAGAGGAGCACGAAGATAGAGACACTTTTGTCAAATAAGCAAAACAACTGTGCCATAAATCTTACTGTTCTATAAAACCATAGAAGAGTTTTTGGAATCTCAAATACAAATGGTCACAAAATGAACAATCAGTGTGACAGATCGAGTCCATGTGCAAAAGACAAAACTACCTCACTACTCAAACTTGGTTTTACTAGAAGTAACAGAGAAAAGTTTTGTTTGACTTTAAATGTCCTTTCTGCTCAAGAAGATATGAAAATCTAGAAAAGGCATCGAGAAAGAATACCTGTGAGGTTCTGATTCATTAAGGAACCCAGAAAATTGTAACAATCATGTATGAATACATAAAACACAGAGAAAGTGCCCTATGTGCCTGTAAACATACAATTTGAAATTTAAATCAACACCCCCACATGCGGTGCCAGTATATTGAATATGCACATGTCATCTAAACAAAGAGGCCACAACGCATTGCCACCGGTCTGCAAAATATTTAATTAATGAATATCTGTTTCATAAAACAGATCGCCACACACTTAGGTATCTCACCTTTACGCTGTGGCTCAGGTAAACCCATTTCCCTACTACCATGCCAGTCCTCCCGAGAGCCTCCTCAGGTACCAGATTGGAATTTCTGCAGCGCCCCCTGGCGGTAGCAGGTTAAACAGCTTAGCTTCGCAATGTGAGGTGTGCCTTTGGTCCCTCACCTTGTTGATGCGTGCTTTAAACCCGCTTAGAGGTTGAGCTGGCCAGAATCCAGGACTGCATACTGCGCTTTCCCTTTTTTTATAATTATAAAGCGCTTGTGGACAAGCCCTGTGACGTTTTAAAGTAATTCATTCCTGTTTAGAACAGGATTTACAATTCACGGAGTCACACTTTCTTGAATGGTCATGAGGTATAATCACTAATTGTTCTAATGTTTATTTAATCTGCTTGTGGGCAGTCGTGTCCTGAACTAATTGACATCTACTTTTTTTTTTTTTTTTTTTTTTTTTTTTTTTTTTTTCAGTTTTATTACTTTCAATAAGAAATAACAATGAGACAGTTTCACATCATGTCAGTAGCACAGGCACAATAATTAATCCAGTGGACATTGTTGTCTTCATAGTAGTCGATCCAAGTAAAGATGCTGACATAATTACATTTCTAAACACTATTGGTACACATATTTCTTCTCATTGAACTAAGAGAAATTTAGCTGCATACATAGTTCAATATTCCATAACAGTAGTGGGCTATCAGCAGAACTGGCAATGTCGGAAGCTATTGAGTGGAGCCTTATACAGTTCAGTCCCCCAGGTTAAACATCTATATTTGTTTTTCCAGATACAGAAAGATTTGTTTAAAGGATTAATGAAACTTTTCATTAAACATTGATATTTACAAATAACCTGTGTTCGCTGAGATAGAGTGTACAATGTGATGAAGATTAGGTAAAATTGGAAATTTATCTCTTTCACCACAGAGACACATATCGCCTTGCAGCCTATCAGAATAGCCATCCATGTACACTCTCTTTGATTCCATGAGAAAAAAAAGGTTTATTGAAATATTCCCCATTAAAATAAGTCATTTTTTCAATAACAGTGAAGACCCTGGATCTGCTTATCATTCAGGCATTTACATACGTGATCAGCTTCCTCGATCAATACCAATCTCTACTCCTCTTCATCACCCACAACCCCTTGCAGAAACTCAACCACACTCACAGCCACTGACGCCTCTTCTAGGACCACAGTCATCTCTCTGCCCTGCATGGGTGTGTTCTTCCAAAGCCTGGGTTTAAGCCCCACAGATGTAATCCCTGTGGCCTGAAGGCTTTCCCCATCCTCTGCCTCTTGGATGCCAGGGATGAATCCACTGCACCAGCACTCCCACCTCAGGCCTGCCTCTGCATTCCAGGCTCCCTTCAGTTACCTGTGCATGGGGTTCACACCCACTTTCCTATCTGCTATCTGCCTCACCCTGCACAATATCCACTGTCCTCAACCCAGCCACTGAGCATGGTATTCTAGGTACTGAAAGAGATTTGGTGAGGGTAGAACACATAAACTTAGAGAAACCTGAGTACAAGTTTAAGAATGATCCTTTCTAGGAAAAGGATAAAGAGAACCAATAACCTAAACCATTGAGAAAACACCAGCAATGATGTACATCACCAACACAGGTATGAAGACGACACTCCTGAGATTAGAAGAGAGGAAAGTCTACCTTGGCTGACTCTTAGAAATCAGTGGGATACAGCATTCACACACCCAAGCCAGCTTCTTAGCCAGAGATGGTGTGCTGGTGATGAATTCCAAACTTTCTTACAAGTTGGGGCTACAGGTTAATTACCTAGATTTTAACATGTCTTCGTTTCATACTAGAAGTCCAAAGGACTGAGTCATGCTGACCTCAGTAATATAATTTTGTTCTTTGTGCTTGCACACTTTCATTAGTTCCTGGTATTGATTGTGGTAAACTGTTGTCAGGGTGAAAGAGAGGTTAGCAAAGAATGTAATCAACCAGGAAAAGAGGCAAACAACCTTGGTCATATGAAACACTAAAGTGACCAACTCCCCTGAGGCCCAGAGGAAAGTACACTCCTGCAGGCAAATCTCTGTGTGCCCTTCTCACTGCCCAGATTCCAGAGGACAATGAACCCTTCTTGAGTGACTGAGATGACCCTGCCTTACATTGTGCCCCGTCCTCCTCAGTAACTGGGAATTGGCATGTGCCCAGGGAACAGATTGGAAACAACTTCATAGGGTGCTCATAGTCCTCGATGAGTGAGACCCAGCCAAGACCCTGCATGGCCATGGGATGCTGCAGTGGCTACGTGGGTTCTGCTACTCTCACTCCCAGGGAAAACACGGGGCAATCCTCAGCCAAGTGCTGCAAGTGCAGCAGTTCAGCCTGGTATCAGGTGAAATCAGGAAAAGTTTCTGAGGGCCTGATTTCCACTTTGATTTATTTTTTATTTTGAGAGTTCCTAGAGTTCTAAAAGCCTTACCACACTGATTGATCAGGTATTTGAGCATTGCTGAAGTGAAACCTCTGAGGATTGGGGCGTTTGTGAGTGTACTCATTGCCTAGGTGTCAGCTCTCAATGTCCAGCGAGACCTCGGCATGCACAATGTCCAGAATTTCAAATTATCTCTTCTGTTCTGTGGCCTTTGATAGGGAGAGGCCCTCCCAGGATACCCAGAATTCAAAACGCAATGAGCCAAAATCAGTGGGTGCTTACAGGTAGAGACATGGACAGAAGGAACAGGAGAATCAATGAATGAGAGCTGCAGTCAGCTGACCACGTGCACTGCCTACACCTCGAATTTTTGAGCAGCTCTAGGAACCATGGGATTAACAGGACTACAAATTCAGTGGCAAATTATTCTGGATTCTTCAGAAACATCAGACAATTCTTTCACTATGTAGATGCTGTGCTTTTGATGGCCAACCAGTAGCTTTAAAAGCTAGGACTCAGGCTCTTCCCCTACTAAGATATTCATTGATTTCAATATGTAGTGGCTTTGCTTTTGCTCTTTCAATTGCAAGTGGTATCGCAATCTCAGATACGCAGCTGTAACAATCTCTGCCTTAATTAGTTCATGAGAAGCTTCTCATGTCTGTGGTGTTGGGGCTGAGAAGAATGAAAGACACTCAAGGGTCAGAGGAGACTCTGTCTCCTTCCACCAACAACTCTCAGCCCCTTCTGATCTGGATGCTTCTCAGAAACTCGCTCAGCAGCTTGAGTTGCCAATGTGAGCAGGTGGTGAATCCCAGCCTCCCACTTCTGCTTCCCTAGGTGGTTTTTGTTATCGCTTGACAAACAATGTGGGAGGGAGCTTATCATGCTGCATACAGTAATAAGTGGAGAGATCTTCAGGCTCCAGGCTGCTGATGGTGAGTGTGAAATCTGTCCCAGAACCAGTGCCGCTGAACCTCAAGGGCACTCCAGATTCTAAGCTAGTTGCAGAGTAGATTAGACGTTTAGGAGCTTTCCCTGGCTTCTGTTGATACCAGAGTAACTATTTACTTATGTCCTGACTGGCCCTGCAATTGACGGTGACTAGGTCTCTTACTGATGCAGATATGGAGGAGGGAGACTGGGTCATCGGAATGTCACATCTGGTACCTGACATGGGAAACATAAAAACAGACAGTCAGATAATTACACAAGGTACAAGAGCACATCTCTGCAGAACCAGGCATCCCTGGCCATATGAGGCTGAGGAGATTCCCACTGTTGTCCTTCCATACCTGGCATCCAGAGCAGCAGGAGCCCCAGGAGCTGACTGGAGACCCTCATGTCTGCGCTGTGTCTGACCTGGAGCGCCTCCTGCACAGGGTGTGACTGTTCTCTTAAGAAGTCCTGGGGGCATCGGGCTGTGCTGTGGGCACATGCAAATCAGCAGGGCTGGGCGGCGAAGGCCACCTGCAGGCCAGGCTCCTCCCAGTAGCTCAGCTCAGCCCATGAGCACCCAGCATTAGTGTCCTCAAATCAGTTACAAGTAGCAGATTTCCCTAAGGAAATCAGGGTTCTCCCTGGAGAACCTTTTTTTTTTTTATTGTCAAATTTCCTCAAAGCTTATAATGATTCTGAGTCTATATTTATAATATGCTCTTCAGAACGGGATCTATAGAGGAATACTCGTGTTTGGAAAGAACACACATTACAGCAAACGTGACAGAATGAGCTCTAAGTTTTCAGACACACACAGAGGCAGCCGAAGGAGGAAGCCTGTGTGGGGCCCACACGGAGAGACTGCTGTAGGTGGCAAGTGCCTGCATCACTGTGTGCGCTCAATCTGATTGTGAGGAAAAAAATCTCTGTCCTGCTGCAACTCTGGAACACAGTGCTCTGTGGCTTTTTCCTCAAAGCAACGTTTCAGTTTTGCAATTTTGAGGCTGCAAAGAGTGGAGACTTGCTGCTCCTTGAGATACCCTCAGACCATCTTTCCCATTCTCCTGTTCCTTCTCAACATTGGACATCTCCTGAGCTCTGTTTGTAGTCCACAGCTTTCCTGGAGCTCCCTTCTTTGCTGAAAACTTCGAAAAGCAGTCAGGCCACTATTTTAGCATTTAACTACTGTTGAGGATGGCTTATAAAAGACATAGTGATGAAGCCCCCTGATGAGTTACATGAGGGAGCTGTGGCTGGGACTTTTGGAAAGCAACTTAGGTTGTCAGATGAAGGAAGGCCTCCATCCCTCCTCCCAGTTCACTAGTTTCACATGTCTGGATCAACAGGAGTGGCGCTTTGCTGTGTCTATTTGCTATAGGAAGAATTTGGCCGTAAGAGTCTGGCCCTGAACAAATGCACCGATTTTGTTAGGTTTGTTTCTTATTGTCATATATCCCTTCATATGAAGCATTAAAATGATGCACAGATTTTAAAGCAGCAGCAGCCTTCCATAGATGCGTCTGTCCTGGCCGCTGCACCGTTTCTGGGTCCCTCTCTTGGCTTTAGCTCTTATCTCCTTGGCTCCATCTCCACACTGTGCCCAACAGGAGACCAAACAATCCTAGACCGGGCTTAACATTTCAAAGCTTTGCCCTCATTGTCAAGCAACACTCTGCTCACTCCCACTGCGGCACCAGCCTCCCCACCTTCCCCGGTGGCCCTCAGAGCTCACTTCCACACAGCCTTCTACACTTGCTCATCACTTTCTTTAATCAAACTCCTCCAACATCTCCCTAAATTCTCCATAGTCCCTAGAACCCTTTGCCCTTCGGTTCACATGGCCTTCAGCTTAACAGCACATAAGCACATTTATTTGTCCCCATGTGGGTAAAGAAGCAAAAGAAAAGCGTCTACGACGTCGTGGGCCAAGATGTAGCTGAGCCATAGCCGCAACAGGGATGTTGACAGGAGCAGGATCAGGATTCCGGCCTCTAAACCGTCCGTGTGGAACCGTTCGAAGGTTGCTCCAATTGTTTCGAGTCCTGCCGCGATTGCGCTCGAATCCATCGTCCTGGGAGCCATTGTCGTTGTCCATTTTCTGTGGAAATATAACCAAAACCCTTCCCTCGGTATAATAGGATACCGGGTTGCCAATTAGCATCAGCTGCAATTTTGACCCATATAGGCTCATGGATAGTATAAATTTTTTTTTTTTTTTTTAAATGTTTTTCTGCTCGGGTTAAGATTTCTCCTTGTGGTAGATTGAGAAAGTTTAATGTAAACAAGGCTTGGTGCAATATAACTCGATTATTATTTTGAAATGGAGCAAAAAGGTGCATTTTATTATCTGTTATTTTCCTCAACAAACTACCTTGTAACGGTTTTGGCCAGATTAATTTGCTAGCCTTAATCTCAGCCTCTGGACTCAAGCCAAATGCAGACAAGCCTTTTCCAAAGCCATAATACAGATAATCTGGAATAAAACAGCCAATGCAGTCCTTCCCATCAGACACCTCTCTAGCCTGCGCTTCATTGGTTTTCTGATATTGTGAGCTCCACTATAATCTCCCTAGAAAATGTCCCATGATGTTCCCCTTAGACTCTTTCAGGTGACATCTCCCAACCTTCCTAGACTTCCCACAGCCATTTCCAAAGGCTCTGGGACCACATGGCCAGAGACCATCACAGCAAAGATCCCATTTTCTCTCATTGCTGAGGCAAAATCCTCACATGCACAGAGAGACTATCTCTTTGCTTCAGACTTTGAAGTTCTTGGCATAAGAAAAATAAAACAATATTACAAGATAAGAAGGTAAAGACTATTAATAGAAACCCGCAAAGCAATACAAAAAAAAGCCTAGTTCCATGGTCAGGATTTACAAAGAAATGTACCAGTGCTGCCATGTCCCGCTACGCTTTCTGTTGCCTTCCCCCCGGTCTCATCACCTCCTCCAACATCAGGGATTTGCTCTCCCACCGCTGAAAGGCCAGCTCTGTCTCTCGCTTTGCGTGTCTTTCTATGTGCTATGCTACAAGCTTCATGAGATTCTGAGATTGCTTGTGTCCACATACTGTCTTCACCTCAAGTCAGCCACTGAGCTGCTAATGTCCTGCCCTCTGTGAGCCTTGTGGTTCCACAACCTACACATCAATATCCCCAAATTTCATCAGGATCCTAAAAGAACACTGTTCTCCAAGATGTTTCCAAGCTGAGGGAAACATTTACCATGAGGACTAAAGTTCACAGCAGCATTGGAGTGAGACATGTTCCATGCTAAAGTAGAGGAAGACCTGTGGGGGTGGGGGCCAGATGAGGCCCCTGTGGACGGACTCACTTTAAAATAGAAAAATGGCCTCGAGGACAGCACCTGGGAATCTGCTATGAGTTACAGAAAGGATGAAGAAAGTGCAGGTCTGGAAACAGAGACGTCGGTCCTGACATCAGTGCAGCAAACGCAGAGTCACAGCTCCCTCTGTGGAGGCTGAAAGGACAGCCAACAAGTCTGCATCCCAGCTTGGGTACAGCGGTCCATGCTCCGAGTTGTGCCCCTGATATCACTTTGCTGGGTGGCTTATGGACCCACTGATTGTGAATACATCTTAACATATTTGCTTTCAAAATGTTGTTCAAATTTTTATTTAAGTCAGTGTTTTTCTTTAGGAAGTAATGATGCTATATTGTATGATAATAAATGTATTGTAAAATGCACGTAATAGACAGGTATTGAAAACATTACTATTGCTACCAATTTGCTACTATGATTTTGATTAAACACTGTGTGTTTTCAAGTATTTCTATCTCTGACATTCTCATTTCTACAAGATCACATTGTTTCTCTTCCAGTTGCCTAAAGTATGTGAAAGAAAATTTACGTTAAGGGATTTGAGCGACTTAAGTAATATTTGACAATCTCAAAAATCAGTGAGAAATGTTCCCAGAAAATATTGATGTGAACATTATTGAGCCTACTTTTCTGTTTTAAGACAGGGCTCTTTTGTATGCACAGGACCTGGGAGAAAACAGCAAAGACAGAGTCATTTCCCTCAAATAAACAAAACAAGTATGTTACCCTTCTTAGTGTCCTATAAAACAATGAAACAATAGAATTTATTTTTGCCTCAAGTTCAAAGAGTGAAAAACATGAGACATCAGTGTAGTCTATGAGTCAGTACGCAAAAGATAGAATAGCCTTTGATACTCAAATTTCTTTTCACTTGAAGAGAGAAAAGTGTTCTTTAAGGTTAAAATTCCTCTCTGGTGAAGAAGTTACTACTGAATCCAGAAAAGGCATAGAGAAATACCTTGTGAGGTTCTGATTTATGGTGGAAATAGTAAATTTTATGTCATTGTGTAGGACAACCACGCTCACATTGGTGTCAAGATTTTCCCTTTCAGAGTTAGGGCCCCTCCTCTGAGCATGAACCAAGATAACTGCAAAAAGATACCCATCTGGGAGCCTGAGCCACAACAAGCAGCTGCCCAGGAGGTTTCTGTGCAGAGCTGCAGCACTGTGGGAGGAATCTTCCTACTCTGCTGACAGTAATAGCTTGCTGCATCCTCGGCCTCCACAGGCTAAATGGTGAGGGTGTAGTCTGGTCCATAATCACTGCCAGTGAACCGGGCTGGGACACCAGGGGCTCAATGGGATGCTGCATAGATCAGAACTTTGGGAGGCTGTCCTGGTTTCTGTTGATACCAGTTCATAAAACTTAGACTACCAAACTCTCCCAAATATTCAACAACACTCTCGCTGGGCCTGCAGGAGATGGTGGCCTTCTGTCCTGGAGACACAGTCAAGGAGGCTGGGGACTGGGTCAGTACAATGTCCCCAGTGGAGCCTGGAATGAGAAACA
The DNA here is from genome assembly GCA_004027915.1 of Capromys pilorides. Classification (NCBI taxonomy): domain Eukaryota; kingdom Metazoa; phylum Chordata; class Mammalia; order Rodentia; family Capromyidae; genus Capromys; species Capromys pilorides. Next base: position 26,911 of record PVKN010000912.1, read on the forward strand.
CACAAAACTGATTGGACCAGATTCATTGAAACATTGCCAAGTAGGATAATAGATTGATGTCATCAGATTCCAGTCACACACACAATTGAGTCATCAGAAACCTAAGGGAAATTAAATGTGATATCTACAAGAAGTGATTTTGTCCACTGACTGAGATGCAGGAGGCAAAGAAAAGAAAAATGACCATGATAGACATGCCCAGTAGTCTCTGACCCTCAACTACCTGGAGCCCAGAGCAGCAGGAAGAGCAGGAGGTGAGCTCCAGACCCCATCACTGAGCACTGTGCCTGCATGTTGACCCACAAAGGCCTTGAGAAGCTGCCTTTAAGATGTTCTGAGCTGCCCGGACTGTTGTACAGTAATAGAGCATACAAATCATCTCAGGAAACTCTGCTCTCCTTTGTTTGACCCAAAGGGAATTGAGGTTTGTAAAATGTTTCCTAACATAGCTAAAATGTTTTGTGATGGAATTTGACCTTTTCCATTGAGTCCACCTCTCCTGATCAGCCTTAGATGACCTTTGTGGAGATGTGCTGTGGTGGCTTACTATGAGAACATAACTTATCTGGGGAAACTTTGAATCCTTAAATTCCAATTTGGAGAAGCAGGGCAGAGAGTCCTGAGAATGGTGTGAGCACTGCTTGTTGTGCAGTGATGACAGAGCTCAGGACGCAGAAATGATTATGGAAGTGCAGAGATAAGGCCGAGGGGAGCAGATTTCACTCAGGAGCAAGTAAAATCTGGTCCTTGGGGTAGAGGTCTTGTGTGTTGAAGTCTTACACTTTCACATATGGCTTAAGAGCTTTTAGGAAACAGAATAAGGAAAAAGGATTTATTACTCTGGTGATGAAAATTTGAAAGCACCCCAATATTTAAGCTGTGGCCTCAGTGCTCCTGCTGCTTTTTGCAGATAGGCAGTACAAACCAGAACCAAGAATAAGCCCATGTGTAAAACTTACACTGTCATAAAAAGGAAAGCGCCTAGCAAACTGGGGCAGAAGAAAGATTCCTTGATGAAAACGTAAGCCTTATAAAGAAGCCAAATTCTTTGCATCAGGACTGCAGTAAAAATGGCTTTAAGCAGTCTCAGGCATTAACAGCAGCCCACTTATGAAAATCACAGTGATGAAAAGGTATAATTCTTTCATTTAGAAAGAAACACATCTGGGCTCTTGGTGCATAGAGCTGCCCAGGGAGTTGTTTCCAGAATTTCTTTTGCAGTGCCCAGTTATCCATGAATTCAGAATTCTGTAGAGCCTTGATGCCAAGGGGCCCGTTTACTGCTCCCCTGGTGGAAGACCTTGATCTCATGAATGTGGTGATGGTCTTATGGACATGGAGAATGGAAGGATTGTACAAGAGAGATGCTTCACCCAGATTCCAAGAGAAGACTTGGGAGGCCATGCAGTTGCCCGAAAAAAGCAGCGTGAGAATCCATGAAAGGGGAACATGGAAATTTCATGTCACTCTGGGATGTTGGAGAAGGCAAGAATGTGGGACATCTGAGGAAAGACATAGCAGTCACAAGAACCATCCAGAGAGAGACTGTGAGGCCTCCAATTGTAAATACTGTGGGAACTGGGCTCCACTCCCTTGAAAGTCCGCATCTCACCAGAACTTCATCCAGGTGCTGCACATGGAGCCACACAGTGTAATGTTAGCGCTTTGGGTTTTAGTCAGTGCTGTTGCTTTCTATGCCTATATTTCTTTCTGTTGGAATGAGACGATTTACCAAGGGCAATTGTGTGTTGGAGGTACTTACCTGGATTTCTATATTTAGATGTTTTCACAGCAAAATGTGTGCTTATAGACTCAGAAGACACTTCGGACTTGGGTTTCTCAGCACTGTTGAAACTATTGGCTCTCAGGATGGACTAATTGCATTTTGCACAATGATGTGAACATCAATTCACTGAGTTCCAGGGATATACTTTTATTGTTTAGATTTTAAAAGGTCCCCCAAAGCATCATGATTTCGAAAGCTGCATGGATCATGGAGTCCAAGTCCTGCTCAGCAACTTCAGCAGAACTCATTGAGTTCAGTGGCTAATGTGCTATTAGGGGTGGGACCCAGGGGAGGAGACCTGGGAACGTGCGTGCCAGCCTGTGAGTCCTCTTTTCTCTGTTTTTCAGTACATTCTTGGCCTTTGGTATTTTGTTCCGGGGATGCAAGTGTCAAAGAACAATGGCTTGACTACATAATGGGCACAGAAACAGCAGTTGGTGTCCAGCTTTACTAGACAGATCCTGTTGTACACAGCTCACTCTTGTGTTTCTCATGAATATAATTTTCCTAGAAGGCATCATACATGTGAATGCTCACTAGCTCAGCTGTGAAGAGCATCGTCCTGAGATAAACATTCTTCTACTTTGGCTGCCGTCCCTCAAAACATCAGGAGAGATCACTCATAGACTGAGGAAGACAGACTGCTTAGCTAGAGATACCGTGCCAGTGGTGACGAATGCCAACCTTTTTTTATACATCAGGACTGCAAGTTAGTTACTTGGATTTTTATCTTGCTTCCAGTTCACATTAACATCCTAGAGAATCAATGCAGTGGACGTCATTTCTGGCATCAGTAATATCCTCTTGTGCCGGGTGCTTGTAAACTTTGTTCAGTTCCTGGTATTGGGTGACACTTGTCAGCCTCTGTTGATTTCAAAGAGGGTTTAGAAAAGCATATCAAGAACCAGAATGAGACGAAAAATAGCACTGTATATATGGAACACTGAAGTGATGCCCGCCTTCGGCCTGGTCACATAGGAGGAAGAGGTGCCAGTCATACTTAACAGAAATATGTGTGCAGAGGTAGAAAGCTCTCCTTGCTGGTGTTTTTCTAATCTACTGCCTTAAGGCTACAACAACACCCAGCAGTAATATAGGAAAAGGCAGGTCCTTTTGACTCCATGAAAAATAAATCTTTTACCACAAAATCACTCAGTGAAATAATGATGTCAAACTTGGACAAATATCTGTAGACAAAGGTTTAGTGTCTCTACACCATAAAAAGCATTTTAAAGCTGCAAAAAGAAGACCTTCCAGGTGGGTGACACGTGCCTGTGGTCACAGGATTTGGGAGGCTGAGGCAAGACAATCACTTCAATTTTAGGCTAGTCTGAGCTCCATGGTTAGACACTGTCTCAAAAAAAACATAAACAACAGAAATGTAAGAGTAAGCAATCTGATAGGACAATGTGCCGGAGAGATGACTACTAAAGAGAAGAAAGGCACTTAATCCTTAACCATGTCAAAAACATTCGACCTCTGTTTTATTATGAATTACTTATTTATTTTTTATATTACGGCCAGCTGAGCCTGTCCTGTGGGTGGGGCTGGCATAGGACATAGTGCCAGGGATCAAACCACAGTCCCTGTGGTTGCCTAAGCTTGCCTAAACAGTCACTTTAGACCACTGAGCCATCTTGCTGGTGTGAATTATTTATTTTTGAAGACGTTTTGTGACAGGATCTTCCTATACTTCAGTCTGGCTTGAACTCACTATGGAACCCAAACTGGCTTCGCACTCATATTGACTCTCCTGCCTCGGCCTCCCAAGTGCTATGTGTGCAGTGGATGTGTGCCACCGTGGCTGGCACCGCCCTTATTTTAAAAGAAATGCAAATTAAAACATAGCAATGACATTTGTTCATCTAAGGTCGAGTCCCATTTTTTTAAAAATAATTTTTTGTACAATTTGAACATTATCTTCTGTGAGGAAATCAGTGCTCACAAACATTACTGTGTGTGTTTGCCTGTTTGTTTGTTTTGGCACTGAGAATTTAACTCAAAGACCTTGTGCTTGCCAGGCAGGTGCTCATCTTGCTGAGCTATGGTCCTGCTCCTCTCTTCCTCTCTTGCTATTTAGATAAAGCAAAATGATCTGATCTCCATGGAAAATTTTCTGCTGTAACATAAGCCTACCACGTGTATTTGATAGATGCCATCTCCATTTTAAGAAATCTATTCCAGCCAGGTGTGGGTTGTGGTCGTGCTCACCTGCCACCCCAGGACTCAGGAGGCTGAGGCAGGCAGATCGTTGTGACTATGAGGCCAACCTGTGCTGCATGGACTTGAAACTCAGCCTAGACTACTGAGTGAGACCTAGCCTCAAAACACAAGGGAACAGAAATCTATTTCAGCACTACAGTGGCAACAATGCCAAAAGACACACGCATGCTATTACCCATTGCAACACATTTGCAACTGGAAATATGAGACACAGGTCAAATGCCCAACAGTGGGCTGTCTGCATGAGCTGTGGTCCCCACAGAGCAGAGCTTGATGTCACTGAGCCAAAGTCACCTCCAGGCTGATGGTGAATCACAAATAGAAATGAGCGCACACAGCAGATGGGTGTTCCAGTCGGTCGGAAGTAGGTGGTATGTTTTTTGCAAAGACAAATGTCAGGAAAGATTCACCCTGAAGTTTTCAAGCAGGACCCTCACCAGAGAGCGGAAGGAGACAAGAGGGAGGCGTGGTCCAGGTCTCTGGGACTGAATTTCAGAGCTGAGTCAGCAGCTTACACCATTACTACTAAAGTTGTTGAATGCTTTTTGGCTACCTTTGTCTTGTTGCTCAGACAAAATATCTGCCAGGCAAAGATAAGGAGGAAAGGTTCATTGAGCTCACAGGGACTGGAGGTTTCAGTCCAAGGTCAGCCGGCTCCAAGACAGGGTGGCGTGGCAGAGGAGCAAAGATGGTAGGTAGGCAGAAGACAGCAAAAGCAGATGAGAGAGCAAGACGAGCCTCCTTCTGACCTTACTGCATCTAGTCTACCAGGATTAAGACAATGTCCATCTAATCCAGCCATCATCCACCCTTAATCCCCGCATTAAACTCTGAATCACTCACACATTAGATTCAACCACCTCCATGAGAGCCCCATCTGACACTGCATAAGGCTTTAGGGGGACATCCAGACACAAACCACAAAAAGTAGTTTATGTGTTTAGACACAGTTTCCTTACATAGCTTACTCTGCCCTTGAACACTGGGCAGTCCTCCTGCTTCAGCCTCCCAAAGCTAGAGACAGCACACCTTGGTCAGCCTGTTGTGAATAAAAGCTGAGGAGGGCCGGGACTTAGAGCCGGAGAACTGTTTCTTGCCGGGCAGCAAAGGCCTCGGTTCCTCGTGCACGTCAGGCCCAGGGCACCAGATCCCAGCTGCTCTGCTCTGCAGGCAGGTGGTGTCCTCAGATCCCACGGTGGGACGAGTGGCTGGGCTACAAGGTCCAGCTCAACTCCAGGGAAAGGATGCGGGCCAAGCACAAGTAAGCGGAAACGGGGACGCAGGGCTTGTCCAGCCCTCAGCACTTAGCTGGGAGTGCTTTTCTTTGCAGCAGAGCCTCACTTAGCGCTTCCCGCAGCAAAGTTTGTGCATGTGTATCTTCCATAGGCAGAGAGGGATGGTGCGCTTCCTGGTGGGCATAAACGGCAGTGCAGGCTCTAAGTGTTCCTTAGACCTGTCAGTTGCTGCTCTAGCACAGGGTAGGCTATGGTCATACCTGCAAAATGAGGCCGGTTGCCCCAGTCTGGGCTGCCTCAGAAGACTGTAAACGTCTCTTTGCACCCATGGCATAGAGCATTCAAATTATCCATTCTCAGAAATCATTAATCATGAGCAGAAATGAATATGCTCTGGTTTGTGTATTTAAAGTGCGAATGTAAGGGCTGGCCAGACTAAAGCATCTGCTTAGGCAGAGCTCAGTGGTCAAGGTCCAATCCCGGTTTACTGTACTGGCCCTGTCCTGGGGCGCGCTGAGATGACTATTGAGAGTGGGGGTGGTGGTGCACGTCTATAATCTCAGTGCTTGGGAGTCTGAAAACAGGAGAATGGATATGAGTCTGATCTATGTAATGAGACTTTCAACACACTTAGAACCTGTACCAAATACATAAAAAAAATAAATAAATGAGCTTCAGACGTTCCTAAAATGCACAGATGCAGTAGGACCACATGCAGCAGAAGCGGGATGCCTGGTTGCAGCTCCAGAGACAGCCTTAGTGGTGACCAGAGCACAAGAAAGTCTTAAAACTTGAGAAACAGAGCCAGGCTTCCTTGTGGAGGCTGAGGCAGGAGAATTGCAAGTCTGAGACCAGCCTGAGCAAGTATGTTAGTAGGACTCTAGCTTACATTTTTTATATGGCTTGGGATGTGGCTCAGTGGAAAAGGTTTGATCCCCACTGGAAAGAATCCAGCGGCAGTGGTGAGGATGGAAGGGAAGCACTGGGAAGCTGGGGAAGAACACAGAGGGGAGATCTCCCAAAGACAAAGATGGGGACTTTCACGAAGTCCTCAGGAAAGTTGGCAGGGAAGAGGGCAGAGCCCTCAGGAGCCCTGTCTAAGGCGTTAGTTCCAGCAGCAAGAAAACATGCAGACAGAGCAAATGCCACACAATTTATTTGGCTTCCACTAGGGGCCCTGTGTCCTAGGAGTGCCCTTCTTGAGTCACTTAATCCTCATGTGAGACAGGTGTTCTATGGTTCCCAGCTTCCAAAAAGGGAAAAACGCACCCTCCACGTGAGTAACTAGTTCAAGGTCTCACAGAAGACAAGCAACAAAATTCAGATTTGAACTTGGGCGATTTGGCACCGTTCCTGCAGGCCCATCATGCAGAGAAAATCTCTCTCTCTCTCTCCATGGACAGCATGGTAGAGGTGTGGAGAGTCAGTACACAGAATGGTAGATTAATGAGGCTTTGTCCATTTGCCTAGGTCGGTTCTCTTAGCAATGACAGTTCTCATGCACAAAGCATCCTTTTGTTGTTGTTTCTTCGAAATAGGGTCTTGCTGCGCAGTTCAGCCTGTCCTTGAGCTCACTGTGTCACCCTGGTTGGTCTAAAAATCACAATAATCTTCCTGACTCTGCCTCCTGAGTGCTGGGATTACAGATGTGCGCCACCAAACTGGGATCAAGGAGCACACTTACTACACACAGAAAATTGCAGAAATGAAGGGGAAAAGTGATGCAGGTAGGGGAGGTGGACGGTAGGGGGCGCTTCAGCAATCAGCACATCAGCTCTCCAGGAGGAGGACTGCAGCAGGAGCACAGGTGGAAAGAGCAAGTATCTCTGGGAAATTAAAGCTCATGTCAAGGGGGTGGAGTGTGCATGTGTCTCTTATCAGATTCACATATTGTCCCTGTCCTGCGGTCACTCATGCTAGATCCATGGTTTGCCCTCTGTACCAAAAAAAAACGCTGTCTACCACAAAAGAGAGAGAACAAATGAATCCTGATAATGTGGCTTGAGTGTCCCAGAAATAGTGGCGACCTCACCACTATTTACTGAATTAAGTATAACTTTCCTCCCTTCAGATTAATAGAAACTGTGAATGTACTTTATGAGAAAGATGTTCCTTTATAGATTTAATTTAAAGATATTTAGAGGTGAAACTATGCTGGATTAAAGAAATGGACTCTGAATATAATTTCAGGAGTCTTTTGGGGCTGGAGAGATAGTTCAGTAGAATAAATACTTGCCTAGCAAGCACAGGAGTCTGAGTTCAATCCTGTTGCCAAAAAAATGAAGTCTTTTAAGAGTCCAGTGGAGGAAGCAACATCACATGGAAGAGAAGACCTGGAGGTCTCAGAGAAGAGATGGAACTCTTCCCACAGCCAAGAGCCTCCATCTGCAGGGGGAAGAAAACAAGAGCGACATCTCCCCACCCACAAACACCAAGCTGAGGCTCACTGCAGTTTATTTCAGACTTTGGTCTCCTGAATCTGGAAGAATTGGTTTCTACACATGAAGATAAAACTGTGGGATTTTGTTACAGAAGCCCTTGGCAAGAAGTACAAATGGAGCTGAGGGAAAAGGCAGACTCAGGCTGCTCTGTCCGCAGTCTGCTGGCTGCGCTGCCTAATGTTACATGGAAATGAAGTGTTGTAAATATTTCATGGACAAAGAAATCCCACCAAACACTATATTGTTGAGTGAGTCAAATGAATGTTGTAAAACAAATGTCCCTGGTTTTATTTTATAATCACATTTGTTAAATGGTTTATTATGATGTCACTTCATTTCACCTATTTGAAGGCATAAAGGAACTGGCTATTGTCTAAACATGTCTATTTCATAGTGGATCCTGAGTAGATTCCCAGGAAAACCTTGGGCACTTAGGAGAGAATCTAGGATCAGAGCTTACTGGGATTACCACAAAATCAAATGGTCACTGAATGCCTGAACTAAGATTTGAACCCAGGTCTGTCTGCCCTTGAATATGTGCCTTGCCTGCAGACACTGGATTTCAGAGATTAATAATGCAAGGCCTGCACAATAGGAGGAAGAGAGCAGCAGAGCGAGAACATGAAATTCACAGCTGCCTTCTGCATCTGTCCATACCATGGTGATCATAATCTTATACACAGCCCCTTCTGCACGTCCCTTTTTTTTTTTTTTTTTTTTTACAAAAATCAACTTTCTGAGCCTCCTCAAGTTCTCACAGCTCAAGTTGAAGGTGAAGAGTACATCTCATGTAAGCCTGATTTTCTCTCACTCTCTTTTTCATCCCAACACTCCGGCTCCATCCTCCCTACTCATATCCTAAGTGTACATCTAATTGTCTCTTTGGCTACAAAGACAAGAGGCAAAAGCCCTACCTATGCAACTTCTGTGTGGTCAGACACCAAGGTCCTCACACACCCTGACTAACAAGCAATGGAGCATTTCACCAAGATCTTTTCTGCCTAGGGAGAAGTCTGGGGAACCTCTCTTCACTATAAATTCCTTAATATCTCTCTCAACATGAACAACAAATACATGTAAGATGCAAATGTCAGAGATATCAAAGTTCAGTCCCCTGGTCCTAGAGGTAGAAATCACTCTCCTCTTGTACAACTTCCTTGTGACGGCTCAAAGAAGTCACCATGAACTCATTCACTCCAAACAGCCCGGACTGAGGAACAGTTCTGGAGATTATAATTCTAGATGAGCCAAGGGAAGAGCTCTTGGTGACTGTGTTCATTTCCGAGGCTGTCGGTGAGAGACTGTGAGTTCCAGGCCTTCCACCTCCAAGTGCTTCCTCATGTCCTATTGTGTGGTCTCTCCACCCATCACACCAGGGTCCCTCTTTCCTTTCATATTCCCTCTCTGGGCCTCTTCCTCTCTCTTATGAGCACTGCTGCACTGACCTTGGTCTCACCCACACAATTCAAGAGATTTTCCCAAGCTCAGAATCCTGCACTCGAGCACCTCTGTGAAGTATTGACAGTAAAAACAGAGAGGCCTTCCCCGGGGGTGCATAGCCTATGGTGGCCTTGTTCTAACAATTCGCTGTCAGATGATGAAAAAGCGTCTTGACATGATCTGGACTCCCTGTGAGCTTGGCTTGCCCCTAAGGTGGTTTTCTGTCTGAAACGTGCTTCACATGTTTATTCCTTTGCACAGTTGGTCAGTTCCTGGAGGCTTTATACTCACTGCCCCTGGTCACACACACAATTAGGACACCATCACTTATCTCTCTGTTATTTATGGACCTCACAGATGGGAGACATTGAAGTCTCATTTGTGCAGAGGACACACTGCCTAGACTCTTGGCAGTTGGAACCCTGAATGCTGGACCTGGGATTCACCAGCACTGGAGGAGATCACTCAGGGACGTAAGTGCCTGCCTGGCAAGGGCAAGATGCTGAGCTGAGTCGCAGATTGAAAAAAAAAAAAAAAGCAGTGCCACTTCCTGTGAGGTAGGGAGATGGTTTCTTGTGAATAGCAGTTCCTTGGTTTCCAACTTTAATTTCTTTTCCAATGTGGAGGAAGAAGACTGCCTTTGTGCTGGTCACGGGAAGATTGCAGTGTCCCATTTTGTCACCTGATGTGCAGTGTGCCAAGGGAAGCACATCCTCCCAAAGACTTTTGCATGTACACTGAATTGGCTGTAAACAGGAGTGTTCGTGACCTAAGGCATTACTGTAACTCCTCTCAGCGACATGGTGCAGAGCTGCTGAACCGGGAGTCCATCCATAATTTTACAAATCAGAAAAACAGGACTCAGCGGTCAGCAGCAGCCACAGTAGAAGTGAGGAGAGAGCAAGGTGGCCCCAGAGTCACCTGACTGTTTCAGGCCAGCTGTCAGCATCAGTACCGTAACCTGGACTTCCCACAGGGCTGAAGCCCCCAAAGTTTTAGAACATCTGTTTTCATGAACAGATGTGCTGAATCCTCTGAGGAAAGACAAAACCATTTCCTAGTTGCAGAACAAAGTTTTGTGACAGCCAGATGCACTTAGCTGGTTAATGGAGATAGTGTAGATGCCAGCTCCCTCTGGTAGGCAGAAGTGCACTGGGAAATCCCGCTGTACCTGGCCAGTGGCTGTAAGACACCTCGATCTTCTTGTAACCCAGGTGATCCAAGCACAAGGACCTGAGTGTTTAGTGCATTAGGAGAAGATCACCATGGCTACACAACAGGGGCTGAGCAAAAAGAACTGTGGTGCCCAGCACCCTTCATAGAAGGGCTGCAGCTCAGCAACACTCTCAGCAGTTGAAAGCATCAAAAGGCGCAGCTGGGGCTGCCCAGCCTCACACTTCTGCTTCCTGGGAGGTTTTTGTTATGGCTTGTATCACTGTGGGAGGGAAACTGCTATACTGCTGACAGTAATAAGTGGCAACATCTTCAGGCTGCAGGCTGCTGATGGTGAGAGTGTAATCTGTCCCAGACCCACTGCCACTGAACCTTGATGGGACCCCAGAAGCTAAGCTGGATGCATAATAGATCAGAAGTTTAGGTGCCTTCCCGGGTTTCTGTTGATACCAAGCTAAACCACTGCCTATGCTCTGACTGGACTTGCAATTGATGGTGACTGTGTCTCCTACAGATGCGGAATGAGAGGACGGAGACTGAGTCATCTGGATGTCACATCTGGAACCTGATATTGGAAATAAGGAAGCAAAAAAATGTCATATTAGTCACATTAGAAGAATTTTCCCTGAAGAGCCAGCCCTGACCACACTTGAATGGCTAATATGGTGTTATCCTATTTTACCTGGGAGCCAAAGCAGCAGGAGCCCCAGGAGCTGAGTGGGAACTCTCATGGCCATGCTGTGTCCTGACTGGAACTAACTGCTGCACAGTGTCTGAGCAGCCTATTAAAAGTCTGTGCCTTGGGTACAGGCAAATAAGCAGAGCTGGGCAGAGCCATCCACAGCTGCAGGGCTGTCACATCTGAGTAGCTCAGTGCCGCCAGTAACCTCAGGTGTCCCAGATAGGACCGGTGGAGCACAGATTTGCCTACAAATAAAGTGCTTCTTCTGAGGGACATTTCACTACAGACAACATCGGAAAAAATCATCAACATTCCAGTTGTACTCAGACTTAGATGCATCATCGATTTCACAGATGGAATAAGGTTTTATAACATATGCTTTTCTGGAAACAATTCAGTGTAAATTGTAGCAATTAAGACTTCAACTTTCTACCAAATGTTTCTGTTAGAATCAGGCAGATGTTTTGTGCTGTACTTAAGACATTTCTGTGGTTATAAAATTATTTCATTTTAAAAAATGAATTCAGCTCTTTTAGGTCTACCTTACCTTTACTCAAATCATTCTGGAATGCACATACACTGTCGTTTTTCTGTGTAGTGTCCAATAATCTGAAGATGCCTAGGAGTAGGAGGGTGTTCCTACAGTGAGTGTTTCCCTCAGAGACCCAATGCTATCCAAAGCTATAGATCAGTGCTATGCCACAGGATGAAAACAATGCACATCACTATTTGGAGATCCCTCTCCCATATTCTCTGCTTTTCTTTCATCTGATAATACTCCTCAAAGCTCATGAGCATGCAAGCCTGACCAGTCTTTTCGGACCCAGTAAGCACAACAAAACCTCTGTTCCTTCATCCAAGTGTAATAGCCCAAATATAAGTCGTTTTTGCATTAGTCCAGACCCAGTTAACTCAGTTCTTTCCAAGAAAACATACCAAGTGCTCGTAAATGAGATTTCCCTTAGGTGCAACCCCTGCCAACATGGCCCTGAGGACTTCAGTGCAGCTCTTCTGTGGCCTGAAGCTTTCTAGGAAGCAGGTGGAGATGGAACCCTAGGGAGAGGCCAGTCTAGCAATCCTGCATGGTGAGTCCAACCCTCCGTAGGCTGCCTCATGGACACATTGCAGTGAGTGGGGTGTGTATGACCACAATAAATATGAGAATGTGGATTCCTGTGTTGCATCTTCTTAGTCTTTGCATGGGCACTCAGAAATGGTACTGCTGGATGTGATAGTAACTATGTTCTTAGTTTGTTGAGGATCCCATTTACTGTCCATAGCTGCTTTAATAAATAATATCTGCAAAAGGCATGCCACAAAGACTCCTTGTCAATAATTCACTGTTGAAATGTAAGCCATGCCATACGTGCACATAGGACAGTAGATGTGAATATTTACTTGTTGAAAGACATTTGGGGAGCTTCCTCAGTTTGTCTTTTATGAACAACCAATTTCCAGATACATAGACAAGTTTGAATATTTTACAACTTGAAAATTGTATAGCATTAGAACCATGACATTTTGTCCCTGCCCCCCAAATACTCATGCACATCCCTTTATGCAAAAAGTATTTTAGTCCATCTAAGTATCAGAAGTGTGACTCAAGGAAAATCCACATAAAACTGTTAGTAGAGGTTGCCATCTCTTTTTCCTAATTTCTAATGTAACACAGACGTGGGCCAGTGAAATTTGTTAGGATAATGAAAGCATATTATGAGGCATGTGGTTTTGCAAGGGAAACAATATGATATAGGACACTTAATTATGAGATTATTTTATAAAAAATCAGCTACAGAATCAAATACAAAAGTATTGGAAATCTGTTCACACTCTAATGACTAAAAAATTCAGCTGAGTTCCTGAGTTGCACAATAATGTCTCATGCAGGCCTGTTTCATGGATCTGTTCTGGGAAGGCTCAAAGGTCTATGGTAGAAGCTAGAAAGTCTGTGCCAGTGGGATGAAGGATCTGCACCAGCAGGCAGAGGTGTCTGAACTGGAACCCCAAAGTGATGCTCACACTGAGAGCCCAAGCTCGTCCAAAGAGCACCAGCGCCAACCTCAGCAACAGTGAGGTAGTGAGCTCCTTCAAATTGAGGAGAGCTGAGCTCCCGTCAGGAAAGTCAACATGCAGAGCTTCGCTAGGACATTGAGCAGTTCACCCTCTTCCCCTGAAGAGCCATGAAACAGTATTCAAGGTGACGATGAGAGCTCCTGAAGTTGAAAACAAGAAAGAAGATCTGAGGGATCCAAACTTGAAAATACTCAGTATCACATTCACATAGATTTTCTTGTGTAACCTTAGTGCAACTATTAGCTTATTTTTCTGCACTGAAGCCCAAAGGATTTGTTGAAAATTGTCCCCAGTATGCCTTTTATAGGCCAATGAGTGAGAATTGCATTGTCTTTAGGAAATTTCACGTAGCCCTGGTCTGCCAGATACAAAGGGATTCTGGGCACTGCAGCTGTGTCCAGCCTAGTCAAACCCTTGCTAACTTGCATGTGCTCAGAGCCCCGCCCACTGCCCCCAGGATTTCTAAAGGGCTGAGCCCAGCTGTGCAGCAGTCCCCTCTCTCAGGACACAGCATGGACAGGAGAGGCTTCACACAGCTCCTGGGGCTCCTGCTGCTCTGGCTCCAAGGTAAAGGGCAGCACTAGGGATTTGCTGGCTCTTCAGGGAACCCTGTCTAGTCAGGCATCTGTACTTACTTTTATGTTTACATTGGTAGGTGTCAAATGTGACGTCCAGGTGACCCAGTCTCCCACCTTACTTTCTGCTGATGTAGGAGACATGGTCACCATCACTTGCACAACCAATCAGAATATTATGTACTACATGAACTGGTATCAACAGAAACCAGGAGAAGCTCCTAGATCGCTCATCTATGCTGCAGACAGATTAGAAGAAGTGGTCCCCTCCAGATTCAGCGGCAGCGGGACAGACACACATTTCACTCTCACTATTAGCGGCGTGCAGCCTGAAGATGCTGCCACTTACTTCTGTCTGCACTATGGTAGAGACCCTCCCACGGTGATACAAGCCATGATCAAAACCTCCCAGGGAAGCAGAAGTGGGAGGCCGGGGCAGGCAGCACCAGCTGCAGCTGCTCCTGTGGCTCCCGCTGAGAGCATTCTTCCAACACATGCAGCCTTTGCTGGTCACAGAGAGGTCTTTCTAGAGAAAGGCAGCGAGGCTCCTCTGCATCCTCACCTTTAGTCTGCTGATCCCTAGCAGCACAGACCTCACAGGGCATCTGCTGACTTCACTTAGGACAGAATTTGGTGGACCTATGTCACCTAAGTTGTGACTACACTTAGGATTGATATAGTCACTTATACAACAGATCCTACATAGTCCATAGAAAGCACAATTCCAAGCAGGAACTGTTTTAGGACAGGAATCTTGACTCTCAACAAAGTACACTGAACAGCTTAGAGGGACAGGTAGCAAGGGAGTGCTTGCTGTACATCAGGATTGTCTGATGCTCCCTGTGTTCCTTGCCCTAAGGTATTGGTTCCTAAAACCTTGGTGATCAGACCTGTCCTTAAAGCCCTCATGGATGTGCTTTATGGATGTGCAGTGCTTGCTGGCAGTGGCCCGCAGTACAAGACTGGTGATCTTTTCCTCACTGGGCCAAAGTACCCCAAATGAAAACTTGAAGAAGGAATTTATTTTGACTCACTGTTGTATTCATTGTTGGGGGCTCCAACACAGAAACAAGATAGCATGTGCATCTTTCCCAGGGACAGGCCTTCATCCCATAACAGCCAGGAGACAGAGAGAGAAGCAAAGATGTGAATACACGTATACAACCTCCAGGTCCTTCTCCTGGGATGTCATCCTGTAAGGTCTGACATCCCAGCAGCACATTCTGCTTATGAGCGCAGGAAAGGGTGAATCCGCTGGAGAGTAGAGCAGCTCTGTACAATAGAAGGAAGGTCAAAGTGCCCACGAGAGAGCACATGACCCTTTAGAGAGACATTCTGTATGTCAATAATAATGCTCAGATGACTGTCCTTCCCTCCAGAAAAAGAAAATGTCAAGAGGAAGATTTGTGAAATAATGAAGCTGGAAAGAATGAGGGCTCTGTGAACTGAAGATGGGGAGAGCTGAGGCAGGCTCAGCCTGTGCTGGCAGCATACGCTTCTACTGCAGTACCTACCTGTTCATTAGGAGCGTGTTGGCATGGTGACCTCCAAAAAGTAATTGATGCTTCATTTGAATACAAGAAAATACAGTAAAGAGAACTGACATGATTTATGATTTTTTTTTTAATTCCCCATTCATAGACACATTACAACTGCCAAGAGTTCAGAGCACAGATGGCCTCCAAGAATAAGGACTAGTCCACTTGGGCAGCTCGCTTCTCTCAGCACTAAGACTTCTCATGCAGAGACCACAGGCAGTACTCACAGGTAACTGCACAAGGGAAGGGAAAAGTGATCCAAGCAGGGAGGATAGGTGGTAGGGGGCGCTGCAGCATGTAGCCACCAGAGGAGAACTGGAGCTGAAGAAAATTCAGAATCAGAAAGTGTCTGCGGGTTATTTCTGCTCATGCCAAGGAGCGAGAGTGTGTGTATGTCTCTTATTAGAGTCACTCACGGTACCTGTGCTGGAGTCACTCAGGCTAGATCCATGGTCTGCCTTCGCAGACAAAAAAATCTGTTCACCCAACTTCAAGAACACAGTGAAGGTGACAGAGCCCTGGCCACATCACCAGAAGCACAGTGAGGTTGAAGACCAAGGGAACGTCATGGACTGGCACCTCCAACAGCGGGAAGACGTGTGCTCCTGGTGGGCAGATCTCAGCCTAGTTCTGACAGGTTAGTGGACAGCAGGTCGGCTTGAAGCTCAGGGCCTGAGGGCAGTGGCAGCCAGGCTCACTGAAGCCAAGTGTTTGCTCAGCCGGCATCTGCCCAGGCAGCATCCTCCAGAGCGCTCCAGAAGTCAGGCTGCAGAGGTGCAGCAGCACAGATTCTGGGAAGACACTGGCAGGGAGCCTGGCCCAGGGAGAGCCCGGGGGACACAGTCTTGGCTTTCTTTTTATACTGCAGACAGCTGATCTTAGGAGACCTGCGCTCTTCCAGCTGTTAATGGTCACTCTGATTCCATGTCGTAGAGTAGAGGGGGAAAAAAGATTTTCTTTATGTTAGCAAGTTGGAGACCACCAGGTAGCCTTGCAGGCTTATGGCACATGGGTGATCCGAGCCAATGAAAGAGAAGGAGTTCAATAGAGAGGGTGTCAAAGCAAGACTTCTGTGCAGCTAACTTGCTTTCTGTTCATGAACAAGTCCTGTAGCTTCAGACAATGCTGGAACTGAGGCTGACCCAATCATGGGGAGGCGGGAAGAGGGGGCGCACAATTGTTGCTGCACGTCTAAGTACATTGTTTGCATTACAAATGAAAGTAACAAAGCCTGGGGCCTATGAAAACAATGCTGAATATGCTTAGTGTAACCTTGATAAGCATCCTCTGTATTTAAAACACAGAAAAGAATTTGGATTCACGCAAAGGTTGTGTAACTACAGGATAGCTTAGATAATCATACTGCTAATTTCTACTGGTCCATTGAAAGCAGCAGTTAATGTTTAAATTTTTCTTTCTGTCTCTCTAACCTTAATTTATAATTTTTGATGAATTTTCCATGGTTACGTTTGGTAATCTGAGCAACTAAATTAAAGACAGTAATATGCAATGTAGCAAGCATTGTGGAATTCCGATCATTTTGTACAGTGAAATTCTGCATAATTTCTATTGGTTTTTCTTCACTATTTTTTCTTTCTGAAAATAATGAAAACAGTATACAATGGATTAACTGTTGTCATTCTTTTACCATGTCTCTTTGGAATTTTGTTTGTTTCTTTATTTTTATGCTTTCCTTTTCTTTAAAATCGAATTATTAAAAACATAAAAATAGTTATATACCCATAACATGAAATACACCTCTCACATGTAAATATACACACTCACATTGGAAACATTGAGAATGGGTTGAGGATCTGACCGAGCCAAGCTCTAAAGTATACTGTAGCCTTTTTACAAAGAAGTAGATCCTCTTCATCACCATAATAAAACCTCTAAGAAGGTTGCATGTGTAGGTTTAGGACCAACTCCAGCTATAATAATGCTCCCCAAATACTGCTTTTCATTGACTGAACCCAATGGAAAGCTCAATCTCCTCAGGCAAATCGTTCCTGCTTTGCGCTCCTCCTCTGCAGACTCTGCAGCTCCTCCTCCCTGCCAAGAGTGCTGTGAAGACCCTCCTCCTCCTACTTCTCTTCCTCTTCCTCTTTTTTCTCCTCCTCCTTGGTGACAGGAGCCAAGACATGGGAAAAGTAGGGGCCCTGGCCACAGCTAAGTGTGTGGCACCCCTGCACTCCCCTGCTGATCTGCATGTGCCCCCAGCATGCCACTGCCCTGAAGACCTCTTAGTAGCCTAGTAGCCCACTCATGGGTGTGTGCAGGAGTCAGTCCCAGTCAGGACATAGCAGGAACATGAGGGCTCCACTCGGCTCCTGGGGCTCCTGCTGCTCTGGCTCCAAGATAAGGACTGGCAGTGCTGGGGACTCAGTCACTCCAGTGTGACCAGTGCTGCACTTCAAGAAGTCCTCTTGTAACACGGAATGTGGTGTGGATGTTTGGCTTTTGTGTTTCTATTCTCAGGTGGCAAATGTGCCATCCAGTGGCCCCAGGCTCCAACCTTCCTTTCTGCAGCTGCAGGAGACACGGTCACCATGGCAGGCAGGGCCAGGGCCAGCATGTGTATTAGCGCAGATATAAAGTGAGATCAACGGAAGCCTGGCAATGCTCTTATGCTGCTGCTCTGTGCTGCAGACATTTTGCACTGGGAGGCCCTAGCCAGGGTCAGTGATGGTGGAACTGGGACAGAATTTACCCTCACCCTCAGCAGCCTGCAGGGTGGAGACTGCAGCTCGTCCCTGCCAACAGCACTATGAAGATTTCTCCTCCTCCTCCTCCTCCTCCTCCTCCTCCTCCTCGGTGACAGGAGCCATGACATCAACCACCTGGAAAGCAGATGCATGAGGCTGGGCGGCCCCTGATGACCATCTTCTGTCATTTAAGATTAAAGAGGGAGACAGTGCCACAGGAAGGGGCTGTTCACAAGCACAACAGCTCCTGCAGGAGTGCCCAGCATGGGGCTCACAACATCCCTCACTGTTTCTTTCTCTTCCTCCGGCAGTTCTAATTAGTGGCTGCAAACCAGAGAGAAAGTTGTGAAGAGTCTGTCTATTATTGTATGTGGGGCTTGCAAGGACTTATATTTGGAACACATGGCTTGCTGCATCACTTGGAATTTATAGTCAAACAGAAAATGATCTAGACATTCCTAGAAGGCATTGTGTGTGGAGGCAGGTTGGGGAACCTGAGTTGAAACTGTAGCCATTGATTGACCTAGGGATTCTGCTAGCCAGGAAAGTTCATACGAGAAATAGGGATTCTTTGATGCTTTTGCAGAGCACCCCTGCTGTGAGTTATGCACTTATACCCAGGACCCTCAAAAACTCTGGGAGCCCCAAGTTGAGGTGCTAGTGGTGATTTGCCATTAGCTCTAGAAAATGAACTCTTCGCACAGATAGTAATGAGGGGAGCCGATGACAGACAGCCCAGGACAATACATTCTAAGAAGCATAAGCTGCTACTTAGAATTTCAACCATCCTCTGTCATTTAAGATTTAAGAGGGAGACAGTGCAACAGGAAGGGGCTCATGCAGCCTGTGAATAGTGCCCTGGAGCTGTGTCTTCCTCACTTTGGCTGACAGTGCCAAGAGGTTTCTGTGGGAGCAACCCCTGTGCCATGCCAGGAGGAGCAGCAGGCCCTAGAGCTACCTGTGTGGGGAGCTTAGTCACACAGGACTCAGCCACTGCATGCAAAAAAGGTTTAAGGCAGTGAAGGAGTGCAGGCTTCAGGCCACAGGGCCTCAGCGTTGACCCTGAACTGCATCCCTGGCCCTCTACCATGCAAGCAGGCTGCAATGCCCTCTGCTGGGTACAAGCATGTTAAGCAAGGGCTCTGGGAGGCTTCCCAGATCTGTGTCACCTGCAGGACACATCGTGCCTCCAGCAGTGTGGAGGAGATCGTTACTGGGATGGCAGGGGTGGGCATGCTCTCTTCTGGGGAAACAGGGAAGGGCTCCGCTACCTGAAGGAGGATATGATGCTCACCAGAAGCTGCAATTGGAGTGACAAGGACACATGCAGAGATGCCATGGGGCACAAATGCAGCAGAATGTGTCCAAGGGTTTTTGCCTTCAAACTGAATAGTGTATAAACAGGAGTATTCATGAACTGGGGCATTACTGCAACTCCTAACAGGCCCATGGTAGAGAGGTGCTCACTGCGAATCCAACCATGAGTTTAGAAATAGAAAAGGAGGACTCAGCGGTAAGCAGCAGCCACAGCAGACATGCAGAGAGGACAGGCGGCTGCAGAGTCACCTGATGGTTTTGGAGCAGCTGCCAACAGCAGTACCCTAACCTGGGTTACCACAGGGCTGAGGACCACAAGGATTTAGTACATCTGTTTTTAGTAACAGATGTGTTCAGTCTTCTGGGGAAAGACAGGAGAATTTCCTATCTGTAGAAAAAAAAAATTAATAGCCGATCCACCTAACCAGATTATGAGGATAGTGTAGACACCAGATCCCTGTAGCAAAGCAAAGTGCACTTGGACATCCCTCTGTGCCTTGCCTGTGGCTGTAAGAAGCCCCATTCTTGTTGAAACCCAGGTGACCCAAGCGCAGGGACCTGAGGAGCCTTTAACACCTCAGGAGAAGATCCCCAGGTCTGCACAACAGGGGCAGGCAAGAAGAACTGTGGTGCCCAGCACCCTTCCCAGAACGGCTACAGTTCAGCAACACTCTCAGCAGCCCAAGGAATCCAGAGGAGCAGCTGGAGCCGCCCAGCCTCACACTTCTGCTTCCCTGGGTGGTTTTTGTTCTGGCCTGAATCACTGTGGGAGGCTCGCTCCTAGTCTGGAGGCAGTAGTAAGTCCCAGTGTCTTCAGGCTGCAGGCTGCTGATGGTGAGAGTGTAATCTGCCCCAGACCCACTGCCACTGAACCTTGATGGGACCCCAGAAGCTAAGCTGGATGCATCATAGATCAGAAGTTTAGGCTCCTTCCTGGGTTTCTGTTGATACCATGCTAAATAACCACGTAAGCTCTGACTAGCCTTGCAATTGATGGTGACTCTGTCTCCTACAGATGCGGAATGAGAGGATGGAGAGTGAGTAATCTGGATATCACATCTGGAACCTGACATTAGAAACATAAAAGCAAAAATTCATCATGTTATTCAATTGACAAGATTTGCTTTGAATAGCCAGCACCAACCACATTTGAATGAGTAATACAGTTTTGTTTGACTGTACCTGGGAGCCAGAGCAGCAGGAGCCCCAGGAGCAGAGCGGGGACCCTCATGTCCATGCTGTGTCCTGACTGGGCCTGACTCCTGCACAGCATCTGAACAGCCTATGAAGTCTGTGTTCTGGGGACAGGCAAATAAGTGCAGCTGGGCAGGGCCATCCACAGCTGCAGGGCTGTCACATATCAGTAGCTCAGCGCCACCAGTAACCATAGGTGTCCCTGATCAGACCAGCGGAGCACAGATTTGCCTACAGAAAATGTGTCTCTTCTGAGGGGCATTCATTACAGACAACATGTGGTAGTGGTCAGCAGTTGAGGTATATCCAGTCTTAGATAAATCATCAATTCCAAAGAAGGAGTAACATTTTATAGCATATGCTTGATTGGAAACGATGCAAAATAAATTGTGGCACTTTATGCTCCACCTTCCTAGCAAAGGTTTCTGCTGGAAACACTGACATCTCTTATGCTCTACTTAACACATTTCTGTGACTACATAATTATTGCTTTTTTTTAAGTTCATATGTTTGGTACGGGGTCTCACTATGCAGCTCAGACTCATAGTGATCTTCCTGTTTTCAGCCTCCCTAGTGCTAGGAGTATAGGCGTGCTCCACCACATCTGGTCTCAGTGGTATGTTCAGTGAGCCCTAGGCAGGGCCAGCACTGCGAGTCCTGAAGGGGATCAAACCCCGGTCCCTGAACTTAGCAAGTAAGCACACAGACCACTGAACTGTCTCTCTGATCCAACAAAATTGTTTTAAAAAATGAGTTTACTCCTTTCTAGGACTACTTCAGATTTATTCAAAATCATTTTGGAATGTGCTGTACCATGGTTATTCTGTTTAGTGTCAACTCATCTGCTGCAGATGCTCAGCAAAAATAAGGTATTCCTTCAGCGGGCATTTCCCTCTGAGATGCAGTGTTAAGCTTATCTGGAAAATAAAAGAATGGACATTGTTCCCAGTGTTGGTGGCCATCTCTGAAAGACCGGGACAGGACCAGTATGACTTGTGTGACTATGGATACAACCGGGGTCCATGCACTTCCCTAGGCAGGGGCTTAGACTGCTGAGCTACCTCTGCAGCCACAGGCCTTACATTCAGGTCTTCGATGTTGAGAGGATTTTTGGATGGGATGAGACATAAATGCCTAATTTCATTCCTCTAAATGAAAAATTCACAACTGTTATCAAGATGGAGGTATCAGTCCATGCTGTTGCTCTAGGAATTTGAGAGTGGGAACAATTAGCCTGCTCATCCCAACATAAATTCAAAGGCCCACATGGTAGTGAGTGACAAAGTCACAACTAGAGGGGGCATCAAAATGTCCAGGGACAGCAGAATGACCATGGAATGAGTCCATGTAGAATGTGAGATATAGTACTAATGCAGGAAACAGGAAATGATAGTTTTCAGATCCTTCAGAAAGAACATAGCCTTCTTGACTTCTGAATTTTAGTGCAGTGAAAATTCAGACATCTGGAACTTTGAGGTCAAAAATTGGCACTGCATGAAGGCCTGGGGATGTGTGTTTTGTTAAAGCACCAATAAGGCACTCGTGGAAGGGGAAAGAATGTCTCTCCCTGACCCAGAGGTGTCTGTCCTCTCACCCTCCACATTTTTCCACACAGCTATCATTTACCGCCAATTTTAACACGTGACATGAAGTACTTTATGCTAAAGAGTGCTAATGATTTAGTTCTTCTTCGGTCAAAAATACTTGATCTTGTGCATTTGCATATGTGAAATTTGGCCTCAGCTCCCACAGAAAGTGGCAGAAAGGGGCCGAATTCCATTGCTGTCTATTTGTTCCCTTTTGCTATAAGTGGACTCACAGGATACAAAATGAGGACAAGACAGAGTAACAGCGATGGGAAAGGACAGAGAAATGCAGCATACGTGCCCTTCCTCCTAACAGGAGTTGAAACAACGTTCTGAAGAAACTTTCAAACTTGAAAGGACCCAAGAAAAGGGGATTGAGATGAAGACTGAGATTACAGAATTGCAAAGCAACAGGGGCAGAGAAGCTGTGTACTTCATGCTGTTTTTCTGATACTGCCTTTCTTCCCACTTTATAAGCCATGGGTTCATTTGTAAAGACAACGTGTTTGTACACGCAAAGAAAAATATGTAAAGTAAGAGGAATGCAGGTTGCAACTCAGCCTCACATGCACACCAGGTGACCTAACCCAGGTTATTTGCAAACTCTGGAGATTATATTTGGTTTCTGTGAGAGACAGCACTTAATATATCTAAGGGTGGCTTGAGGAATAGCGAGGTCACTCAGCGGACTAAGCATCTGCTTTGGAAAGTGCAGTGCCACATGCAATGCCTACCCTGTCCCAGTGTGCACTGAGCTGGTCAATGAGCCAGCGCACAGTGACACATTCCTGAAATCCCAGTGTTGGGGAAGCTAAACACAGACAATCACTACAAGTCTGAGCTGCAAACTGCGACCCTATATCACACACATTAAAAAATAGTAATAAATAGATAATTTTTTTAAAAAGAGTAGTCTTCAGATTAACCAAAACATAATGTGTGCATTACATTTGTACGTGTGGATGTGTGTGCGGGTTCGGGTGCACGCGCACTATTGGGAATGAAACTCAGGACATTTTTCTTGCCCGTCAGGTGTTAAAGATGCTGAGCTATTTCCCCAGCCCCTTTTATACATGTTTTATACAAGATAACCACTCCTTTCTATGCAACCTGAAATGCCATAGTGTGAAGATACTATGCGAGTTATTATGAGCTAGATCTTACTGTACTAAAAGGCATCATATTTGTCTGCAGCAACCGTGTGCCTCATTCTAATATATAACATATATACTACATGTGAAGGCTCATTGCTTCTGGAATAGTGAAGATATATATCTTTTTTTTTTTTTTCTGTCTGCACACATACATATTTATGAGTCTTACTAAAAATGGCATGGAAGGCCAGCCAAATAATTTAGTGGATTAAAGCATGTGTAAGCAGGCACAGGGACTGGGGTTTTGATCCCTGGGCCTGCCTTGCTGGCTCCACTCCAGGGGTGTGCTGAGACAGCAATTGAGACTGGACATGGTGGCGCACACTTGTAATCCCAGCTCTTGGGAGGCTTTAAAGAGGCAGATCACTGCAAGTTTGATCTAGTTGTGAGAAAACACCCTGTGGACCCTTCCCTGAAATAATAATAATAATAATAATAATAATAATAATAATAATAATAATAATAATAATAAATAAAATGGCATGAGTGTACACTTATGTCTTTAATGACTTTCTACAAACTGGGATTTTACTTTAAAATATTCTATTATAGGGGCTGAGGAGATAGCTCAATGACATAAGTGCCTGCCTGGCAAGCACAAGATCCTGAGTTCAATCCATTGTACCACAAAGGAAAGCAAAGAGCCATGTCCTTCATCGTCAGGTGAACAGAGGGCGGTCTGGGCAGTGGTGCGGCTCCATTTGCTTTATTGCTTCAGGGCACAGTGTGCTCATGGATGCTGAGGGCGCCTTCTCCCTGTGCCTCTGTCCATGCTGAAGGGTTGAGGACAAGGAAGCAGAGTAGATGTGGAAGACCATGGTGCACTGCTTCAGGGGAAAAGACCTGAAAGAAAAAGAGCAGCAAAACAAAGAGTAATTCTCTTTCTTGATTGTTCCCCCTACCTCCATCATTACGAAAGCCTTAGAGAAAGCTATGAGTTCCTAAATAAGAAAATGATAAAAGTATAAATCACATAACATGACACACACACACATCAGGTTAAGAGCTTCCCACTTCATGGTGCTGGGAAAACTGGCTTTCCATGTGCCAGAGATTAAAATTGGACCCATATTTCACACCATGCACTAAACTAAATCAAACTGCATCAAAAATTGAAATATTAAAAAAGAAATAGTAAATCTGTCAGAAGACCAAATAGGTTGAACACTTGAACACATAGGGGAAAGCAAACAATTTGGGCACAAAACCCTCATCACAGAGAATCAACAATGGTGATTTCATTGTGCTTAAAAGCTTTTACATAGCAAGGGAAAGCACTAGGAAAATGGGGAAACAGCCCATGGTATGAACAAAAGATTTTACCAGCCATTCCTGAAAGAAAGGGTTTCTATTGAGAATATATAAAAAACTCACAGAAATCCAGCCTCCAAAATAGAAAGACCCAGTCCAAAAATGGGCAACTGAAACCAATAGATACTTCATGGATGGAGAAATGGAAAGGGCACACAAATGTTCAACGTAGTTGGTCATTCCAGAAATGCAGACGAAAGCAATGCAGTGTCTGTCTCACTGCTGAAGCAAGGCTATGATCCAGAAACCACGTAATAACAAACGCTGACAAAGCTATGGGGGAAAAGGAACCTTCTCCACTGCTGGGGTGGGGGAGAGTGTAGAGTGGTGCAAACATGGTGCAAATCAGTGAGGAGAGGTCTGAAAAAAACACTAGGACTAGAGAGTCAGTTTGACCTAAATATACCCCCTGTTGGTAACTTTCAACAGAATTAAAAGCATCCTGTCACCATCTATGCGCACCCATGTTTAGAAGGGCACATCATATAAGAGCCAAATCCTTGAAGCAGCCAAAGGGACATCAATTGGTGAGCAGATAAACATGATTTTTTAAAAATATATAACCTAATAATATTCTGCCATAAAGAAAGAAAAGCTTGATAAATATCCAGACAAGCAAATGCACCTTGAGACATTAATTGACATAAATCAAACACATATTAGTAAATACTGCACTGTTTGCCTGGTGCAAGAAAGTAAAAGAGTCAATAAGGACTCAAATGTGTACTAAATATGATGAAAGGAAGAAAATATTAAATAGGAAGGGAAACTGGGGATAGAGAAATGGGAAAGGAGGGGAAAAAGTAAAGAAAGAGAGATAGATAAAAAGGAAAAATAAGAAGAAAGCTTTATTAAAAAAGAGAGAAAGAGGTAGAAGAAAAGGTAGGTGAATGGGATAAATGAGAACCAATTGATGTACTGTACGGGCACAAATTCCCAATGATAAACGTGGTCATTATGGATAACTAAAACGCACCAATAAGAACCATTTTCTTAAAAAAAAAAAAAAAAAAGAGTGAATGCCCCATTTACTAGTTTGACGCTTTATCCCAACAACACTAGAGACACAAAGCAGAGCTGCTCGGGTACAGTTAGCCATCTGGGAGGCCGAGCCCCACTGAACAGCTGCCTGGGGAGGTTTTTGTGCAGAGTTAGAACACTGTGGGAGGGCTCTCTATCCCCTGCTGACAGAAATACATTGCGGCATCCTGAGGCTTCACAGGCTCAATGGTGAGAGTGAAGTCTGTCCCATCGTCCCAACCATTGAACCGTGCTGGCACACCAGAGGCTCGGCCATAGGCAGTTTTGGTCAGAGTTTGGGGGGCTGTCCTGGCTTTTGCTGATACCAGTGCAGAAGCTTGATCCCCAATTTATTAACACTCTGGCTGGACCTGCAGTAGAGGATGGCCTTCTGTCCTGCGGACACAGCCAAGGAGGCTGGAGACTGGGTCAGCACAATGTCCCCCGAGGAGCCTGGAATGGCACATACACAGGCAACCATCAAAGAGGCCTTCCCAGTGTGACAGTGACACCAGTGAACTCCTACACGGACAGCATTATGAACAACCAAAAGCATTTGGTGGTTTGGAAATGTAAAACTAGGAAAAACTGCCTACATTCTAGTGGCCAAGAACCCAGAGAGTCAGGGAGAAATGACGCCCTGAGAGAGAGCATAAAAACAGTTCCCCATGGTCCTCACCTGGAACCAAAAGCAGCAGCATCCACAGCAGGGGAGCCTTGGACCCCATCTCTGAGGACTGAGCCAGGGACCACACCTCACGGGCCCCTGCATTCTGCCTTTATTGAGGCTTTCTTGCCCAGGCTGACCCACTGTCTAGGGATGCAACATGCAAATCAGCTCAGAGGAGCATGCTCGCTGGGGAAGGGAGCACCTGCTCTTGTTTCCCCCAGAAGGACTTGCAGTTAGCAAAAACTATTCCAAGCCTAGCTCATGCACATCCAGGGCAGGCTGTGGGCTGCTCGACAGTCTCCCAAGCTCCTCGTTCCTGAGTGTTGCCAAGTGAGATCAACACCTGTGGCTTCCATGCCATATGGAAAGAAATCACCTTGAAAAATTTTATTTCCTAAAATTAGGTTTCTATATAATCTCAAGTAATAATACAAAATTGACAGAAAAGTATAAGGTGTGTTTTAGTTTAATTATGATAATAAGAGGCACATTGCCTCTAATAACCTTCAAAATATTCCATCCTGCATCAGTCACCCTTCCTACATTGTCCTTGCAGTCTTGAAGCAGTTTGAGAAGTCTTCCTGCTTGTCTTTACCGTGGATAATCTAGAAAATGGGCTGAACGCTGCTGCAGACTGAAATCCAATGAGCGGCAAGCTCAGGAAAGTGTTATGAGGAGTCCTGATACAGCAAATTCCTAAGACCTAGGACTATGCGATTGCTGGTTCTACCCTGAAAGGAAACGATCACAGAAAGAAACGTTTTGAAATTATCCAAGACATTGAAGGACTCCAGCAGTACAACTAGGAGGCCTTATAAAAATGGCAGTCACAGGGTTCCTTGACTTGGTGGCTGGGGCAGAATCTTCCTGAGGAGTGATCTCTAGACCCAGCCCTCCTAGTCTGGACAGGCAGGCCTTCAGTCATCCAGCCTGAGCTTGCAGCTTGTAAAGAGGGACAAATCAGGAATGCTCGAGGGTCAATTTTAGTTCCAGAACTGGAGGTGCCAATACACCAGGGCCTTGAAAGAAGTTCAGCTACTGCCTCAGGCTCTGAAGCAGGAAAGATTGCAAGCACCAGTGAGGCCCGAGATGGCCTGGAGGGTGTGCACAAGTGTACAGTTCTACAGCTTCCCTAGCCTAGGCCAGCTGGGGGCTGCCCTTCCTTCTAGGATAAAAGGAACAGATCCTCTCACTGCCAAGGGTTTTCCTGTCTGCCCTTAAACTACAAGAGAGAACATGAACATTATATGTAAAGTAAAGAATGTTAGTTCTAAACTCCTGTGTAGCAATAAGTCCTTGAGTTTTTTTAAATGCCTTATGTGATACTTTTTTCCTTTGCTCTTAAATAAACCTCATTTTATGTAGTCAAAGTAATTAGAACAAAGCTATCTGCATGATCTCTTCAGTTATAAAGAAAAAAATATCACAAGGAGTTTTATGGGAATTAAAGTAAAAACTAATTCTGAAGGTTTTTTTTTTTTTTTTCCAGATTCACCATGTTTTTGGCAAAATGATTCATAGCAAAAGGTATTTGAGCCTTACGTAGATTTCCTCATAAAATAAAGATGTTGATTTGTTTGTAGGGTTCCTTTTATGCTATTATAAGTGAAAAAAACTCCTTTCCACCATAGCTATGAAATATTCCTTTTGCATCCAAGACTCTCCCATGTAAAGGATTGTGGGTAGAAATAGAGAAGCCTGTGAGGATGAGCACTACCTAGGCAACAATGGAACCAGACCAGCTGACGGCATCCTGGCCTGCCTTTCTCCTCACGGTCAGCCAGGCTTTCCTTGGCATGCTGGTCATACAATAACCCTAAGCGAGCCAGGACGTCAGCGCTGTGCACTTCTGTAAGTCCCCTTCCTGCAGGACCAGCACATGAGCAGCGCCCTGCCCGGTGCTGCGCTTCAGCAGACGCCACTGAACACGGCAGGCTGCTCACAGCCCTGTGGACACTTTGAGTTATCTCCTGGCATTTCCTTGTCTGCCCAGCACCAAATCCTCTGGTGCTATCCTGTTCTCCTCCAGCCCCTGGGTCTTCTGGTGTCTTCCCTGTCACCCTACAGTCACCAAACTTTTTTTTTCCCCAGTAATTCTTACTTAATCCTATACTTGTCAGTTAATATCTTAACAAAGTATATCTCTTCCAATCCACCTCTTGTTATTTTCTCTGTTATTTCACTGCCCCACCACATGTAGGTTGTGGACAAGATTCCTTCCCTGTGCTGAGAGAGCTTAGACTCCCACTAGGTCTCAGGTCCATATCCCTGAACCAGGGTATAGTTTCCAGTATTAGAGTGGATGTGCTCTGAGTAAGGAAGTGAGAAGGTCTACACATCAGGCACTGCTTCTGGTGTTCACTGCTACTGCTTCCGTGTCACTAAGCCCACAGTTCACAGTGACTTTCCCCACATGTTGTCCATCCACAAAGCCTGGACCTGCGAGAGCTCACTTTCCCTATACCAGTGAGAGGATGAGAAAACCTAACTGATATGAGACCAGAAGATTCTTGAATATCTAAATATTCTATTATTATGAATGGTTTTTGGATGGCTTTCATCAAATACTCCACACCAAGACTAGTGACAGAATAATATATTGCTATTGCAGAACTGTTCGGTCCCTGGATTTGAAATCTTATGAGAGTTTCCAAGTGTAACAGCTGTGATGAAGTTAAGCACCTCATATAGATGTACCCTGAGCTATCCACATGACCTGATGTGATCACGTGGCTCCCTATGAGAGTGGTAGAGCAGTCAATAACAAACAGAGACCCATGGAATGAAGAAACCAGAGACTGAAATTTTACACTGTTAGGATGGAGAAAATAGCCACATGGTTCCTGGTGTTATTTCAGGATACATCATTTTAATGTTTCTGATTTTTACATATATTCTAAAATATGTGTTCTAAAATGTGTTCATTTATATGCTTTTAAAAAAGCCAAAAGATTGAAGCAATCTCTGGAAATCACCTACACAATTGTCCTCCATCTGTGTCAAAGCTGTCAGCAGACTTGAGTCCTTGCCTCTTTCCGGACCTGCCTCACCTGACAGATCTAGAAAGCACCAGCACGTTCTGGACAACAAGGCATGCGTGTCTCACACGTGGACAGAATACCCATGGGCAGCAGTGGTCCGCAGCGTGCCCTCTCCCTACTTTCTCCTTCCACTGCTGCCTGTGTCCTTACCAGGCAGCCACAGCATCAGCAGCCCCAGGAGCTGAATACCACACCTCAGTGTTTGAGTTTCAACTGTGGTGTCCTGCTAAGTAGGGCCAGGGTCACAGTAAGCTTTCATCTCAGACCTACAAGGGAAGATTTCTCCCTGGGGGACACCACACACATGCCCGGTGGGTGCAGCTGTGTGGGAAAGCCAGTACCTGCCAGCCCTGTGGGCAAAGTCCCATAAAAGTCTCTTTAGCTTTTTAAAGAAAATCATATGTATCAAATATATGCTGCCTAGGCGGGGGAGAAACATAAAGATTCCTCCATCGTGGTGCTGGGGATACAGCTCAGTGGCATAAGCTCCTGCCTGGCAAATGCAAGGTCCTGAGTTTGAACCTCAACCCCACAAAAAAAATTAAAAGGTTAGCATCAGCTTTTCCATTCTTTGGGATTTTCGTCACATACCTCACACTTTCTTTTACCAGGCTGTTTCCCTAACCATCTGAGGACGATTTCCAGCTTCACACTTTTTAAAAATTGTCTAAGTTCATCCATTTTTCATGGCGTAAAACACACAGAAAATAAAAATTGGAAACCTGAATGATGGCACCAGTGGTTTTACACAAATCCACCATGAAGGTGGAACTATGGGCTTTAATTTCTGATACCTCTACCATGTCAATCAAGTAAGAAGATAACTGTTATTCTGATACCTATTTAAATTGCATAGACTTTCTTTGTCTTAAACCTCATCTAAAATGAAGTCATGTTTTTATCTGTTTGTCCGTGCCTTCTTTATTATGTTGGAGAACTTTTCCTTCCTGTGGATTCCAGGAATGTCATTTGTCCCTTCCTGACTCTGGAAGTTGTCTTGCTAAACTCACCTGGGGCATGTAGCCCTCTTTGGCACTCGATGGCTTCTCCAATTCGTGTTCACTTTGCCTTTGTTTTGCAAGATTTCTTTCCATGGACATAGAATTCTGAATTCAGGAAAAACTAGATAGCTAGAGTCTAACCTGATGGAGACCCAGCAGAGCCTGAATGAAATGAGGCAAGCAGAACTTTCAGTTCCATCCAGTTCTAGCCGTTCTATAATCATCTTAAAGTTGGATACATGAAGATTGATGATAGATAGATAGAATCTCTTACTGCTATTTCTTGATTTTTTTCTAGTTTAGATTTTAAAAATTTAATTTCCAGATATAGAAAGTAAGAGTTGAGCATTTATCTCTTACAGTTCTTATATGAGTTATAAAAGCTACATTCAGCATCGTATTGCTTATAATGATACTTATTACTCCTATTACCTAAACACGCTCACCACAGAGAAACCACCTAGCCAGGAGTGCGGTGTACAGTGCATTGGCACAAGCCGAGCCCTCTGTGACCACTGTCCAGGTGATGAAATGCATCACTGTCTTCATCCAGAGCCCTGGCAGTGGCTCCACTTCCCCACTCGTGCTGTCCGCCCTCCACCAAGCGCAGCCTGATTTGTAATTATGCCCTCACCCTTGCTATGACCTGAGCTTTATGCTAATAGAAACACTGCATGTGAGTGCTTTGGCTTTTGCCTGCTCTGGCTCAACATCCTCATTGAGAGATCTACCCCAGTGCCACATGCAACTCTCCTATAATTCATTTCCACCTTTGCATAGCACTGTGAGGAGCCATCATTAATTTCTCTACTCTATTTTTTATGTCTGCTGTTTCAAAACAAATACAGCATGGCCCTTCTGTATATCTATAATATAGATATAAGAAAAACTGCTGGTATGTGATGTTTACCCATTTTTTTTTTACTCTTTTTCTTATTCACTCGTAAGAGTTCAATGTGACCATTCCCCCTTTAGTTCATTCCACCTTTCAACAATTTTTTTTTTATTTTATTGGTTTTTTTATAGTTTTGAATACATTAGTATCAGGGTTAGTTATTTTATTAAGACATTTAGGTCCTAATTGGTAATTCTAGATTTTCTTAATATGGAAGCTAAGGATTCAGTGTATTGAAACACCACACACATAAACCCACCACCTCTCATGTCCTCCCTGTAATAGAAGTCCATCCTAACTTTCAATTTAATTAATTCATCATAATTACAATAGCCCAAGTATTTGCAGTCACATTAAGAAATGCATATCGTACTTAAGATTTTTTTTTAAAAAAACATTGTACTATGTTGTGTATGCTATGGCTCTGTGACTTTAATTGTAGATTCTCAGGCATTAAGGCTAGGGTGTGGCTCAGTGGTAGAGCACTTGGTCAGAATGCGCAGGGCCTTGAGTTTATTACACACACACACACACACACACACACACACACACACACAGGCCATCGCATAAATAGCAGTATTTTGAAATTCTACTGTTTATACTTAAGGTTCTATAATACCCGGATCGATGGTATAAACTTAAAATTTAACTCCAATAGATGAAAATGTTTCAAAATGTGGAAATAGGCCTATTTATACAAGTCTTGTTAATGGTTTTTCAGATATGCTCAAAGATACAATGTCATTTTGTCGACAGCATTTATACTCATGTTGGAAATTTCATGTCATTAATAAGCACAAATTAAGAACATGTGGCATGACCCATTGGACCCCCTCCAGTATTAGTCAGTTCTGTGCATTGCTACCAGCAGAGGGCAGCAGCAAGTTTGAATTTTTTTTCTACACAGCTGAAACCAAAACATCGCTTTTAATCAGAGATTTTTTTGTTTTTGTTTTTCTTTTAATGTATTTGGTACAGGGTCTTCAGGATCTACAGGCTCTCACTATGTAGACTGGACTCATGTGATGCTCCTATTTTCAGCCTCCCAAGCGCTGGGATTGAAGGCGGGAGCTCCAATAGGCCTGGTGTCTCTGTCTCAGTGCACCCCAGGGCGGGGTCGGCACTTTATCAGTTTTTAAGTAGCAAGTTGCACTGTTTTTCTTTACTATTTTCAAATAACTCTGTATTCACAGGAAATTGCGAAAAAAATCTGAGACCAATGCATGCATCCCTCACTAACTTCCTCAGAGGTTCACATCTTCACAGCTATCAAAACTGAAAGCTCTAGTAACTGTGAGCTAAATAAACCTGTCCTTCCTTCATTTTGCATTTTGGGTATTTGTCCCTGCAAAGAGACAAGAGTAACTGAGACAGAGGCCCAAAGTTATCCACCACCAAACATAGAATTTTGTTACTTCACACACGTTGTGAAGCCTGAAGGATCTGTGCTATTAAATGCAACACTATATTCATGATTGTAGGTCAGTATGTTTTCTTAGTGTCCACATATAAAATGCAGGTCAGAATACTCAGAGCGAAATGCCACCATGGAACAAGTGCCTGGGAAATGACGTGCTGCTTCCTCTGCAGATGACAGAAAAGGCTACCAGACAAGGACTGTAAGATACAAGAGACTCAAGATGCATGAAGGCAGCAGCCAGATTCCACCCCAGAGCAGCCAAAGGGATGGCATCCGGACAGCAGGTAGATTTTAGCTCACTAAGTCGAGTATTAGCTTTTGTCCTGCACAGCTACAAAGTAATGAATGTCTTTCTCATATATGGGCATGAGTTAGTAAGATTTTATTAAAGAACACAAAACTAGAAAAAAACATTTGATTGTATTGTCCTATGGATCTAGGAGATATGGAATGCCTTTATATTGTGCTAAGGTCTGTAAGATCTCTACTGCATAGCACAGGGCACAATCTCACAGGCAGCAGGAAGAAGTGTTCAAGTCCTGGGCCATGTGTGCAGCAAGCAGCTGGGGAGACCTCAGGGGAAGTTTTTGTTCGAGGCTGAATCACTGTGGGAGGAGTACTAACACCTTGCTGACAGTAATAATGACCCACATCTTCTGCTTGGACGTTGTTGATGGTGAGAGTGAAATCTGTCCCAGAACCACTGCCACTGAACCGGTCTGGGACCCCAGATGCCCGGGTGGATGCCCTGTAGATGAGCAGCCTGGGAGACTGTCCAGGTTTCTGCTGGTACCAGGCTAAGTAGTTGTAACTACCAGATTGAAGGCTCTGGGTGGCCTTACAGCGAATGGTGGCACTCTCTCCAGCAGACACCGACAGGGACTTTGGAGACTGAGTCATCACGATGTCACCGCAGACCCCTGCAATGAGAAATGAATAATGATTACACACACAATTTATCTTTTAGAAAGTTAAAATAAGTCTCTTAAAATATTTTTGCAATTGCTGCTATATATTAATATACACTTGGGTCATATTACTTTGTATTGTGTTTTAAAGTTATAAGTTTACCTCTACATAGATACTACTCTAACTGATTTTGCAGTTGTTCATTTTCTTACCAGAGACCCAGAGCAACACGCATGTGAAGACCTGGGCCTGGGACATCATCTTGCTGCCCCTGACCTCCTGATGGAGCTCAGATCCCCTTGCAAAGGCCACGTGTATAAAAGCCCAGAAGTTGGAGCAGTCTCAGAGGAGCCTATGAGAATTCATTAGCAAATGAGGAAACAAATTTCATGGGCAATGAGCTATGAAAGTGATCAGTTAAATCAAGAGCTAAAAATACCAACACAAAAGTGTGCTTGGATGACAAGAAAACCACAGATGTTCATTTGTACCTCTAAGATCATTTAGAAGATCTAAGATTAGAAACACTAGATGGACTTAGTAAGGACTTTAATCTCAAACAAAGGCAATCTAATGGACTGTATGTTACGGGCATAACAGCCTAACTGGCTTATGAACACAGTTACATAATAAACTATGCTAGAGAAAACAACATAAAAATA
>PVKN010000913.1:7542-23871 GCA_004027915.1 Capromys pilorides
AGTGGTCTAAAGCGCCTGCTTAGGAGGGCTCAGGCAACTGCGGGGACTGCAGTTCGATCCCCGGCACCACATGCTGCGCCAGCGCCACCACCAGGGCAGGCTGAGCCAGCCACAAAATGAATAAATAAAGAAACAAACAAACACAACAAGCAAACAAATAAATAAATAAATAAAAATTTAAAAAAAAAAAAAAAAAAAAGAATTGCCTGGCAAGCGCAAGGGCTTGCTTGAGTTGAATTCCCAGTCTCCCCACCACCCCCAAAAAAAGACATTAAGAAAATGAAGGCGAGGCCAGCGAGATAGCTCAGCGGTCTAAGGCGCCTGCTTAGGCAACCACAGGGACTGCAGTCCAATGCCCAGCACCACGTGCTGCAGCAGCCCCACCCCCAGGGCAGGCTTAGCCAGTCATAATATACATATATACATACATACATACATACAATACATATATACAAAAAAAAAAGAAAAAAGAAAAAAGAAAAGAAAATGAAGGTAAACCAGGTGTGGTGGCACACACTTTTAATCCCAGCACTCAGAAGGCTAAGCCAGGAGGACTGCAGTGAGTTCAAGGCCAGCATAAATAACATAGCAAGATCTAAATCCTACCCCTAACAAACAAATAAGCAAACCAAAAGAAAGAAAGAAAGAAAGAGAGAGAGAGAGAGAGAGAGAGAGAGAAGAGAAGAGAAGAGAAGAGAAGAGAAGAGAAGAGAAGAGAAGAGAAGAGAAGAGAAGAGAAGAGAAGAGACAGAGACAGAGACAGAGACAGAAAGTGCTAAGACACCGATTGGGAGAAAATAGCTGCAAATCATATATCTCACAAATGACTTCATTCAGAACATACAAATAACCCTTACAACTCAAGAACTAGACCCACAGAAGAACCATAATCCAATTTTACAATTTGGAGGTGGAAGGGTAGTGGTATTAAAGCACTGAATCCAGGGCCTTAAGAATGTTTACCACTGAGCTACAACCCCAGTAATCACAACTCAATTCTTAAAAATGGGAAAAGCCATGTATGATGGTGCATATCTGTAATCCCAAGACCTGAGAAGGTAGCAAGATTGCTGAGTTCAAGGCCAGCCTGGGCTGTGCAGTGAAACTTAAGACTTCAAAACCAAACCAAATAAAAAAGTGATGGGTGCAAAAAAGAGCTAAACCTGGTGCTCCACACCTATAATCTTGGCAGTCTGAGAGGCTAAAACAAAAGGACCACAAAACTGGAGCCAAACCTGGGCCACTTAGTGACATCTTTTCTCAAAAAGTGAGGAAGAGAATAGAGGCCCAGGTAGTTCAGTGTGAAGACACAGGATTCGTTTATAGCAGTGCAATTAAACAAACAAAAATAAACGTCAAACATTTGAACAGACATTTTACCACAAAACAAAAAAGCATCAATGGTATATAAGAAATAAGCACAAATAGATCAGTAGTCACATTAATAACTAATTACAGCACTAGTCATTAGGGAAATGCAAATTAAGCCCACAGACAGCCACTTCTCACTCACTAGAATGATAACAAACGCTTGAGTTCAATCCCTCCACCAAAAAAAAGACATTAAGAAAATGAAGGTGGGGCCGGCGAGATAGCTCAGCGGTCTAAGGCACCTGCTTAGGCAACCACAGGGACTGCAGTTTGATGCCCAGCACCACATCTGCAGTAGCCCCACCGCTCAGGCAGGCTTAGCCAGCCATAACATACATACATACATGCATGCATGCATGCATACATACATACATACGTACATACATTCATACATACAAAAAAGGAAAAGAAAAGAAAATGAAGGTAAAAAAATAAGCCAGGCATGGTGACACATGCCTGTAATCCCAGCACTTGGGAGGCGGAGGCAGGAGGATTGATTTGAGTTTGAGACCAGCCTGGGCTTCAAAAGTGAGCGCAAGGCCAGCCGGAACTACATAGTGAGACCTTGTCTCAAAAAGACTAAATAAATAAATAATCAAACAACCGCAACAAAATAAAACCCCAAGAAATGAAACAAAACTCTCAAAATTCTATGATTTGTTGCCTATGCTTCAACTACATTTAGTGGATTCTTTTCTCTACTAAGTCTCTCAAAGCAGTAAGCAAACTGTTGAAATCATTTTTTCAGGGGCTGGGGGACATAGCTCAGTAGTGTAGTGTTCAGCTGGCAAGCACAAGGGTGTGATTCCTGGTACTCCCTCCCCAAAGCAATATTACCAGAAATAATTTTTCAAATCTCAAGCCCCTACTAGAAGCTTGCTAGTTCACAACAGCCATATTTTTTTTTCTGATTTTCACCAAACCACTACCTCTAAAAAATCATATGTGACCTTCTACCAAAATCTTAGTTGGTGGAACAAGCTTTGAGTTCCCTGCCACAAAGAACTTGAAATACCAGAGAAAGAAAAATCCTGCCACTGAAAGAAACTATAAACACAACGATCATTTAGGACCCTTTCTAACACAGAACCAACATCTACCTTTGGAACAAATGTTTTAAGTTTCAGGAAATTCACCAGTTATTATTCAACATCCCCCAGTGATTGGAAATATTTCTTAGTCACAATAATGTACAGAACATACAACTTCTATTGAGGGATCAAGGCCCATACAGAATAGTTTCTGCTCCTGACAATTCCCCAAGGAAATACAGGAACATAATCAGCTGCTCATCTTTCTGTATTTCTCATAGCTGGTTCAGCTGTCCACCTCTCAAGACAAGTTAACAAGGCTTGCAAACAGATATTTTTTCCCCAAGAATAGACATCCAGCAGCCCACCACAACTGTCACCAGCCCTTCCCACACTTACCAGTGCCATAGGGAGGATGCAGCTGATGGCAGTGAGCATCAACGGCCTGAAAAAATACAGGTGGTAGTTTCAATTTTTATTTAGAATTCTTACTTGCCAACTGCCTGAAATCTTTTAAGGATACTTGAATGTATCTGCATGCTTCAGCGTGAGCCACTTCCATAATGCAAACACATTTGTAAAACTCTAGTTGGTCACTCACTAAAAAGTAGCAACTAAGAAAAGGAATAAACCATAGGCCAAAAAGAACACAATACAGCTGAAAAGATCAAGATAGATGAATTCCAGTCTTGAGAGAAAGAAGAGGTAACGAAGGAGTAAGAGGAAGAAATAAGACTGAGGTAGGAAGAAGCAGGTAAATAACAGCATAGAACAGTGTAAATTTAGATGGATGTGATGGTACAGTGGTATCCCAGAGGGCTTTGACTATGGGCAAATTTCACCCCTAAAGTTTAATTTAGGGACTGGGAAGGTAGCTCCATGGCACAAGTGCCTGCCTGGCAAGTGCAAGGTCATGAGTTCAAACCCCAGTCCTGCCAAAAAAAAAAAAAGCTTAATTTAAATGGTGAGGACTTTGCTTATTCCATACTTCACGCTTACACATTATCAGCCTCTAAAGGGTCAGCTCTCAGGAATCTTCATTATAACTGTATCCCTTTTACTTCTTTATAGATACATAGGGACAGGTCTGACTTGTAGTTGGGATACCTCCATTTTTACAAATCTGATGAATTAACATAGATATTTCTCACTAGTCTAATCTTATTTCTTCTCTAACTGCTATAGTTTCCAATCATTAAGATCAACACAAGAAGCAGCCACTGAGCCAGTGCAGCCAGGCCAACATCAGGCCCTTGTCCTGACCTGGCAGTGCCACCAGCTGTGAGCCTGGGAGCTCTGCCTGCTAACCTACCCTATAGACTTGGCAGGCTGCAGGGAGCTCGCATACCACAATGCCGGGTCCCAGCAGAAGGCTAAAGACTTCTGCTCTCTGGGCTGCACTGAGCTCTCCTAATTCCCCTGACCAGCAGAAAGTAAACTGCAAGCAGCCACAAAAAAAAAAAAAGAAAGAAAAAAGCGCGACTCTCTCAGGGGTTGGGGAGATAGCTCCGTACCACAAGTGCAAGGTTGTGAGTTTGAACCAACTCTCTCAATAGATTATACAATAATGCAAAAATTATTAGCACAGGCCTGTAATTCTAGCACTAGAGAGGCTGAGGCACAAGGATGGAGTTTGAACCAAACCTAGGCTACACAATGAGTTCAAAGCTAACTTGAACTACAAATGAGACCATACATAAAAATATTTTAAAAGCAAAAATATAAAAGTCATCATTCTTTGACCACGAAGGTACATTATTTTAAATATTAAGAAATTTCTAATAAAAATAAAGAAAACATAGGGTAGGCCACATAGCTCAGCAGATTAAAGTGCTTGCTTAGGCAGACGCAGGGACCAGGGTTTGGTCCCCAGCATGCTGTGCCAGCCCCACCTCCAGGGGCGCGCTGAGACAGCGACTTGAGACAGGGCACAGTAGGACACAACTGTTGTGCTTGTAATCCCAGCACTTGGGAGGCTGAAAACATGAGGATCACTGGAGTCTGATCTACATAGTAAGACCATGTACTAAAAACATAAAACATATTTAAAAAAATAAAACAACAAAACCCGCGTCCCTATTATCCAGTTCCAATATTATAGTGTAGTCAGGCCCACTGTGTCTCCATTCCAACCTTTCATGCTATAGTGAAGCAAGCCCCAGCTAGCATTATCTTCTAGGTCTCAATTTTTCTTTTTTTTTTTTTTGCGGGACTAGGGTTCAAACTCATGACCCTGCACTTGCCCAGCAGGCACTTGTGCCTTGGTGCTATCTCCCCAACCACTTAGGTCTCATTTAATTGAAAACTCTCTGAGAAGTAGTTAGTATAAAGGCTGGCCACAATCTCTTCTAGAATTCTAAGATTTGGGGGGCTGGGAGGATGAAGAGCTGCCAGGTCAACAGATTTACTACGATTTTAGTTAACACAGATAGTAACCACTATCAAAACAAATGGAGGGGCTGGGGAGATAGCTCAGCAGTCTAAGTGCCTGCCTGGGAAGCACAAGGACCCAGGTATGAGCCCAGGTACCACATGCCTCACTATGAGTTCAAGCTGTTTAGCAAGACCTTGTACCAAATAAGTAAGTAAATAAGACATTTTTAAAAAATTTAAACAAAAACAAATAGAGGTGGGAACTGGGTAGCAAATGAACTACACCCACTAGGACTAAAGGCAAATCTCCACTCTTATAGCCAGAAGCCCACCTTATCTAAAAATGATTTCAAAAAATGTTTCTTATCTTCCAACTAGGCAAAGGAGAGGAACATCAACTAACTACCTGTTAGGTAGTACTATCCTGATCTCCCTTTTTCTCTAAAGGAAGCATACCTAGTTTAAGAGCCTAGCACATCTTAATGACAAATCCACAGAATCAATTCAGCAGCCAGAGCATCTAGCCCCTTAACTGCTATCCTCAGTTACCCTCTTTGCTACAGTCAAAACATATAACCCTCTGTATACATTTAATAATCTGTGTAAAAATCCATAAAAACAGAAAGGAATAGAAGGGCAGAGATTATT
Source organism: Capromys pilorides (assembly GCA_004027915.1). NCBI lineage: Eukaryota > Metazoa > Chordata > Mammalia > Rodentia > Capromyidae > Capromys > Capromys pilorides. The sequence goes on from PVKN010000913.1 coordinate 12,966, forward strand.
TTTTCCTGTGTCTTTCTCTGACATACTCAAGCACTGGGGACGGCACTGCAGTATTAGTCCCTATATGTTGTTATCCTCTGCTTATCTCCTTGTGGTCTAGTCTCCACTTATCACATACCCACAACCTACAGAGCACAAATAGGGCCAAAGCCTTTTAAACCCTCAGGGTAGGACCATGTAGCAGGACAGATTCAGTTACTCTAAGAAAGCTAAAAAAGGATAGAGGGTTGAGGTCTCCTGAGAGTTGCAGGAAGGGTAAAGATGCTGACAGAAGGCTTAAGGAAGCAAAAAATCCAGTAAATGAGATAGAGAAAGGAGCAATATAAAAGAATTGAACAGGCTCTGAGTTGGAGAAGCCCCATTACATTTTTTCAGGAGCAGTAATGAAATGTGCGTCGTGGATTTATCTGAAAAATACAAAGTGGGATCAAAAGGTTTTATTATTTCTCTCTTCTCTCTTACCATTCTAGAAAAAGAGAATTTAAAGGTAAAAAGACAGGTAATGCTTTTAAATTTTAAGATAGGGGACAAATTATTTTTTCCCCATCTCTCTCCTTTTATTTTTTACTTTTTTTGAGACAGGGTCTAACTATCTATGCAGTTTAGGCTGGCTGGTCTCCAGCTCACAATGATCCTACTGCTTCAGCCTCCCTGAGTGCTAGGATTACAGGCATGCATTACCATGCCTGGCTTTCATCTCTCTTCTTAAAACAAGAAATTCCGGAAGTTTACTGAGGAACAGTTCTTAGCCTACCCTTTTAATGATGAAAAAAGAAAATTACATACTTTTGTTTTTAGTTACGTATTTTGTGCAGGGTCTCACTATGCAATTCAGACTGATAGTGATTCTCCTGTTTTCAGACTTTCCAAGCGCTGGGATTACAGACGTGCACCACCACGCCTGGACTCCACCAAGGGCTCAGTGAGCCTGGAGGCGGGACTAGCGCAGTCCCTGCACTTGCTTAGTCCTCTGAGCTATCTTGCCGACTCTTCAAATCCTTCATAAAAAACATTTTGATGAAAAAGAATACTACCATCTCATTCTTTTCCATTATCACAATTTTCCTACCCAGGAAAAATTTATTTCAGTCCTTTGTTCTAGTGATTGCTGCCATTATCCAACATGTCCACAATCCTCTATTAAAACCAGCTTAGATCTATCTCTAAACTTCTTTCATATTTAAATCACTATTTTTAGTTCCTCTACTGTTATTTCTGTAACTTTTAAGATACTGTTCACAGGACCAGAATTTCTTTTTTATCCCTGCAGATTCAATGCAGAAATTTTCTTTTACTGTTAATTCTTTCTTCAATTATTTCTTGTTTGGTTCTTATTTTCTTGAAAGTCTGGAAAATGCTGGACCTCTAGACTGATTTATGTATAGTCTCTTCCCCCTCGCCCCCGCATTTGGCTTTATACTGAGGCATTACTTTATCTTCTGAAGTAAGGAATATCTATATCTATATATAGTTATATAGATATATTAATTTGGTAAGCCTATAATTCATTCCATGAGCTTTTTTTTTTTTTTTTCCCCTGTTCTTCACGGCATAGCTTCTTAAAAAGCCTACAGAACATGAAATAGTTATTGTGTGTGTTACTGAGGACTGAACTCAGAGCCTTCTAACCAAGCTGTATCCTCAGCCCATTTTTTATTTTGAGATAGGGTCTCACTAAATCACCCAAATTGAGCTTCTACTTGCAATCCTACTGCTTCAGTCTGAAGAATGCTGAGATTATATGCATGCACCCAGCTAAATAGTTCCCTTTGATAACAGGCAAAAATATTGACTAGTGTCTTAAAGTCAATTTTTACGTGTTACTTCAGTACTTGTTTTCTATAATGTTTGGTGATTCGTGTTCTGCCACTTATACTGAGAAATAAAACTCATGTGTATTTCATAATTCCACTAATATAAAATACAGATAAGTGCACAAAAATAGAGAAAAGATTAGCAGTTGCCAGTGGCAGAGGGGAGTGGGAATAAGTGCTTAGTAAGTACTGGGTTTCTCTTAGAGGTGTGAAAACATTTCTGTTATTGTTGTTTTGTTTATTTTTTTCAGGTGGAGACTCACTATGCAGTTTGGGCTGGCCTTGAACTTGAGATGATCCCAAGTGTTGGGTTTACAGGTGTGTGCCACCACAATTGGCTGATAATGAAAATATTCTGAAACTAAATGGAGATAATAGCTGCACAACATTGCAAAGGTATTAAATGTCACCAAGCTGTACATTTTATTTACTTTTTTGCATCCTTTTTGGTGCTGCAAGTTGAAAGCTTACACATGCTAAGTAATGATATAGTCTTGGATTACACTTCTTTGTCTGTGTGTATGTATGTGTACCCAGAGCCTCCGACATGATAGGCAGACACACTACCATCGAGCTACATTATAAACCTTTTGTTTTATTTTAAAACAAGGCCTGGCTAAATTTATGTAAACTGAGCTCAAACTTGCCATCCTGTCTCTGCACTTGAGCAGCTGGGATTACAGACGTGCACACCTGAGGAAACTGTACACTATAAATGGTGAGGGTTAGAAAAATGGACCTAAATTCTGTGTCCATGGACAGAACCTGCCAATTGTCAGGTTTTCCTATCACTTAACAATGTTAAGATGTGATAGTGTGACAGAAAAATATGGCAAATGTTTACATTTTAAAATTCATTATATGGGTTGGGAAGATAGCTCAGCAGTCTAAGGGCCTGCCTGCAAAGAGCAAGGATCCTGGTTCAATCCCCAGTACTGCATGCCTTGCAGGCCACTGAAACCAGGCATGATGGCACACACCTGTAGTCCCAGTGCTGGGGAGGCTGAGACAGGAAGATCACTCCGAGTTGTGTAGTGAGACCCTATATCCAATGACTAAATAAATTTAAAAATAAATAAAAATATAATAAAATGTATTGTAATAAGCAGGTGTGGTGGTGTAAATCTGTAATACCAGCATTCACAAAGCTGAGAAAGGACTGCCATGAGTGCAAGGCCAGCCTTAACTACATTGAGACTCTATCTCCAAAAAATTTAAAGTTTACAATAAAAGCTGTATTGCCATTAATTCCTTTCAAAATATTTTCTCTCATTTTGAACATACTCGCCCTGTCATTCTTGTTACTCTGTGAAGCAGTTTTGAAAGTTTTATTTCATAAGTATCTTTAGTTGTATACCTTGATGTCCTGAACCGATTCAAAAAATGTATACCTCTCATGGTCATTTTGTTTTTTTGAGACAAGGTCTTACTATGTAGTTCAGGCAGGACTCCTACTTTCATCTCCTGAATGTTTTGTTTTTTTTTTTCTTCTAGAACTGGGGATCGAACTCAGGACCTTGCACTTGCCAGGCAGGCACTTTGTGCCCTTGAGCTATCTCCCTGGCCCTAACCTCCTGAAAGTTGGCATTACAGGCATTTGTCAAAACATTTGGCTTCATGGATCAATTTTACTTTTGAGGAAGAGCCAGAAGTAGCACAGTACCAGATCCAGTAAATAAGATGGGTAAGGACAAGCAAATGTTTTTATAAGCCTGTCTTTCTGTTGGATGGCACTCGGCACCAGCAGTCACTGTAGTTTTGTTTTGTCTGACACAGGAGTAGGGGGAGGTATCACTATGTAGTCTAGGCTGTCCTCGAACTCACAGCAGTTCTCCTGCCTCAGCCTCCCAAGTGCTGGGATTACTGGCATGCACCATCATCTCCAACTCATTGTATTTTTTCTCAGACCTTATAAATATACTTGAGAAAAATCCCAACACTCAGGAGGCAGAGGCAGGAGGATCCTTGTAAATTCGAGACCAGCCTGGGCTACACAGTGAACATAAGGCCAGCCTGAACTGCATAGTGAGATGCAGTTCAAAAAGACAAAAAAAGATGCTGAAGAGAGCTTCCAGGGCTGGCGAGATGGTTCAGTGGTCTAAAGCTGCTTAAGGAAAGCTCAGGCAACTGCAGGGACTGTGGTTTGATTCCCGGCACCACATGCTGTGCCAGCCCCACCACCAGGGAAGGCTAAGCCAGCCACAAAATAAATAAATAAAGAAACAAATAAACAAAGAATGAGCAAACAAGTAAAATAAATAAATAAAATTTAAAAAAAAAAGAGAGAGCTTCCAGAACCACTTTAGAAAATGGCAAGAACAAAGTGTTTGATGCTAGAAGGAATATTTGCAGGGGGTTTAGAAGTTGCACTATGTCTTTTACTATAATAAATTTCTTTATTTAAATATCTACTGTAGGGCCAGCCAGATAGCGCAGTGGATTAAAGCACTTGCTGAGGCAGACACAGGGGCTGGGGGTTCGATGTCTGGTCAGCCATGCCAGCCAGTCCTGCCCCTGGGCTGGCTGAGACGTTGACTGAGACTGAGTGTGGTGGCATGCACCTGTAATCCCAGCCCTCAGGAGGCTGAAAAACCAGAAGGATCACTACAAGTCTGATCTGTGTTGTGAGACCCTCTACTAAATACATTTAAATAAATAAATATCTACTGAAAGCTATAATCCCAGCATTTGGGGGGCTAAGGGAGGACAGTTGTGAGTTCTAGACCAGACTGGGCAACAACAAAGATAGCCTGAACTGCATAGACACTGTCTCAAATCAACAAAATAAATAAATATCTACTATATACTTTGTCCCACCTTAATACGAGCAATTATTGAAAACTCAGGGTTTGCAGAACAGTAAGTGAGATCAGCCAAATCTCACACTCTTCATTTATTTCTCCCCAGTTCATACTTACTTTCCTTCCTTCCTTCCTTTTTTTTTTTTTTTTTGGGGGGGGTGGGGGGAGTACCAGAGATCAAACTCAGAACCTTGCACTTGCCAGGCAGGCGCTTTTGCTGCTGAGCTATCTTCATTTTACTTCTTTAAAATAAGCTTTTTTTTAGCCAGGGATAGCTCAGTGGCACAGATGCCTGCATGGCAAGCATAGGTCCTGAGTTCAATTCCTGGTATAAAAAAAAAGCCTTTAAGTGTGCCTAGAAACAAGTGGGGGCTGATTATCCTATATACAGACCTTTAATGCTAACATTCATAGTATACTCATCCTTGCTAGCCTTTGTCAAATCAAATCTGCTAGACAAACTGGCTCCCATTTACAATGATGTTCCCACAGGATGCCCTATCAATCCTTTTCTTTGTTGGTATCAACTTAAAACATGTCGGAGGGCCGGCGAGATGGTTCAGTGGTCTAAAGCGCCTGCTTAGGAGGGCTCAGGCAACTGCGGGGACTGCAGTTCGATCCCCGGCACCACATGCTGCGCCAGCGCCACCACCAGGGCAGGCTGAGCCAGCCACAAAATGAATAAATAAAGAAACAAACACAACAAGCAAACAAATAAATAAATAAAAATTTAAAAACATGTCGGAGCCTTTACTTTCATTTTCATCATACGAAGTTTGTAAAGTCATCTATATTTATCTCACTGCCTTGCTCTCCCTGCCCTCCCTGTCTTTTAGGCAAACATTTTTATTTTCCTTTGTGATAGATTAGTTTGCATTTTTTAGAACTTTATGACTGTTATAATGAGTTTTTAGTCTTTTTACCTATGTTCCCTCATGTGCAATACTTATTTTGTGTATGAATGCTACTTATATGAGTGGTTCATTCTTTTTATATTGCTGAGAAGTATTCTGTTCTAAAAGTATGTCACTAGAGGGTCAGCAGCCCTTATCCAAGATGTCTGGGACTAAAAGTATTTCAGGGGGCCGGCAAGATGGTTCAGTGGTCTAAAGCGCCTGCTTGGGAGGGCTCAGGCAACTGTGGGGACTGCGGTTCGATCCCCAGCACCACATGCTGCGCCAGCGCCACCACCAGGGCAGGCTGAGCCAGCCACAAAATGAATAAATAAAGAAACAAACAAACACAACAAGCAAACAAATAAATAAATAAATAAATTTAAAAAAAAAAGTATTTCAGATTTCCGTTTTTGGAGATGCTGGAATATTTGCATAGACTTTACTAGCTAAGTATCACAACACTAAAAAAGGCTCACATTTTACAGTTTCGGATTAGGGTTGCTCAGCCCCCATTCATGTAGTCATCTATTTATGTGCATTTAAGTTTTTTCCAGCTTTTTGTCTATTGCAAGTAAAACCACTACAGAAATTTAAAAACAAAATACACAAAAATCCAAAAATACATAATATGGGAAAGTATGAGTTCAGTAAATCATTTTGAAACAGAAACCAAAGTTGTTTCCAGCAAAAGATTCAATGTCATAAATTCCTAAACCTTTTAAAACACTGTAGCTATGACTACAGAAATCACTGTCACCTTTATAGCTGTTTGTTATGAAATAGGACTTAACTCATTTTATATTGATAATAAAGTACGAAGTTATATTTAGACACCAAAAATATTACAAGGTGTCTCAAAATAAACTTGTTTCCTTTAAAAAATTACTGTAGGGGCTGGGGAGATAGCTCCATGGCACAAGTGTCTGCCTGACAATTGCAAGGTCGTGAGTTTGAACCCTGGGCCCGCAAAAAACAAAACAAAAAAACATAAACCTATCCAACTTATAAACAAAATCAATTTATGAGCTACTTCCACCCTTATAATCAAACCAGTACATTCTCTTACTCTGCCATAAAGGGCAATCTTGAGACATTTTTAACTAAATGGATATAACCTGAGATCATATTCTTAAGTGAAAAAAATCACACACACATGTTTAAATACCATTGTTTCTCTGATGTGAGAACCTGAAAGTGTAAATCGGGATCAATATGTATAATAGATATTGGGACATACAAATAAAATGTTCAAAAGAGAAGGGAAGCAAGGGAAGGTAGAGGAGAAAGGATGGAACAAAAAAAAAAAAAGAAAGAAAGAAAAAATAGAAACAAAGCTTTTGTAAATAAGCAGGGGAAGAGAGACTAAAGGGAGAGGAAGAGAATGGGAAAAAAGAAAATACATCATGCACAGGTACATCAAATTCCCTATGATGTGTGTTATCATTATGTATATATAGTATATACCAATAAAAAAATAGGTGTGGTGGTATACCCCTATCATCCAAGCCAGCCTGGGCTACAAAGTGAGTTCAAGACCAGCCTTAATTGAATAGCAAAATCCCCTCAAAAAAAAAAAAAAAAGTACATTCTGAACATTGGTCAATGTGGTTTTCAGTAGAGAAAGAAAGCAAGCACTCCTCCCTCCACATTTCATTAACCTGCAGGAAATCCACATTAAAGTAAAACTGCCAAAACTAATTCTTTTTTAAAAAAATGTATTTGATACAGGATCTCACTACCCAGCTCCTCCTGTTTTCAGCCTCCCCAGTGCTGGTATTACGGGCATGTGCCACCACATCCTGTCTCACTGACCAGCTCAGCTAGCCTAGGGGTGGAGCCAGTGTGTCATGTGGTCCCTGCGCTTGCCTAAATAGGCTCTTAGTCTGCTAAGCTATCTTGCTGGCCCTGCCAAAACTAATTCTAACATCACAAGCTGGGAGCCATATATCCGTTAGGTTTATATTTTCTTTAGAGGCTAACTGGCTTCATGAGAAATTCCTTTGGCCAATTCTATTTATGAATTAGAGGTAGAGCTTTGGGCCTTAAACTCTCAATTTTTACATCTACTGACTTGGGTCAGTAAAAAACAACTCATCCTAGCCAGGTGTGGTGGTGCACACCTATAATCCAGCACTTGGGAGGCTGAGGTAGGTGTATCAGTGTGAGTTCAAGACGAGCCTGGGCTACATAACTGAGCTCAAGGCCAGCCTGAACTGCACAGTGAGACCGTGTCTCAAAAAGAAAAAGAAAAAAACACTTCCCGAGAACACACCAGACATTTTTGTTAGGTGCTGATATGTACAGAAAAACTATTGAACTTAATCTCAAAAAATTCAGATTCTGTCTTATAAACTACTAATTTGTAGGCTAGGGATGTGGCTCAGTGGTAGAGCCCTGCCTTGCATGCACAAGGCGCTGGGTTCGATCCCCAACACACCACCCAAAAAAAAAAAAAAAAAAAAAAAAAAACCACTAAGCTAATTTGCAATCCTTGTGATGCATACCAATAAACATGTATACCATAGTTCAGAGGTTAAGAGTGATGGAGTATGGAAATCAGGGAGGTCTTCACAGAACAAGAGAATTAAAGATAAAGTTGTTTTCAGTTTGGTAAATGACAGTATCAACAATTAAGAAAGAAAAACCAGAAAGCCAAGCCTGAAAAGACTAGAGTTATTTCTTGTGAAAGGAGACAAAGTTATCTAGACTCTTAGAAATGATGCCCAGAACAATGAAGAAAGTGAAAAGGTCTAAAATAAGTTATAAACACATTGATAGTGGACAGCTGACCAGAAAAGAAATTGCTAGTCAAAGAGATCATGTTTCCATATAGAGCCCACATTTTGCTCATAACTATAATGTCTGGGGCTGGAGTATACAGGCCAGTAGTAAAGTGCTTGCCTACCTTATGTGAATCACCCAGTTCAAAACCTAGCCCTACAGATGGGTGCACGCGCACACACACACGCACACACACCCATGCCACAGCTCTGTTTTGTTAAGACTCCAAATAAATATCTTAGTTATTCTGACTCTATAGTACAGTACTTCTTTACTTATTACCAATAATTTATAGTCAACACCATGAAACCACTTATGTTTACAAAGATTTATGGTAGTTCAAAGAAAATGAACACAACCGAAGCTCCATGAATATTTTTGAAACAGGGTCTCACTTTGTGAACTCACAATGTAGTCAGCCTCCCAAGTGATGGGATTACAGACATGCACCACCCCCAGCTTTATGTTTTAATAGTCAATGTCAGTTTAAGTAAAAAAGCCATATGCAGACACATTTCAGAAGTCAGATGAGCAGCTTCCAACTTTCTCAGAATGCACCTTTTTCAAATCTTTCACACAATTCCTCCCTCTGTAAAGCAGACAAATCCAACCCCTCCAAATTTTCCTGAAGCAACAGAGGTAAAGACAAAATTTTAAAAATGGAAAACACAACAAACACCAAAGCAAATTAAGAGAGTGCCTAACTAACAAGGAGGTCAACCAAAATCAACCAAATACTTCATAAGTAGTGCTTGTTGAAACAGGAAAAACACCAACAGTGCAGCTGACCAAAAATGCAGAAACAACCACTAGGTTTATAGTCCCTATATCCTTTTCCAGACCCCTACTCAAAATTCATTTTGTATTTTTCCTTATCAGACAACAGAGGCTCAGCAAAAGCAAGGGTTCAAATTATATTACCCAATATCATATAACCACATGGGGCCCTAAGCTTTCAGTTTGACTCCTGTCTTAAGAACCAAGATTCACAATACTAAGAATCCATTTTGAAGAAACCACAACAAACATTAAAACAACATTCCCACTGCTTCACTTATGCTCCACCTCCACCACCATCAATGGATGTTTGAATACAGTACTCATGTGCCAGGCACTTTATACACATTATCACATTTAATACTGGGAAAGAAGTATTATATTATTTTACAAATCAAAACACTGCAGATGAAGAAATTTTGAGGAACTTGCCTAAGGTCACCTAAAATAAAATGGTAGGAAAGGAACCAGAGCCCAATCATGACTGCTAGCCAAAACTTTGAATGAAGTCACACAGACAAAACAGCCACACACATAAAGATGCTTATAGCACATACAATCAGTTCCCAGTAGTTATATGGTAAGTACTCACCTAAATGTCCAATGGGGAAAACTGGAACAAATTATTTTCAAGACCTCTTGGTCTTGGCATGCTATACAGTCATTAAAATAAGTTATGAGAACAAAGTAAAAAACAGGAAAATATGTAAATATACATTAAAAACACCGAGAATATAAATATATGTGTACAATGATTTTTCTAATGTAACATCCACCAGGACAGGTTCTTTCTTCAGGGGTAGAGGCAGGAGTTTAGTTAGCCCAGGGCCTAGTACATGCTAGGCAAGTACTTCTACCAGAGCTACATCCCCAGCTCTTTATTTTGTTTAAATTTATTTATTTATTTAGATACTGGGAATCAAATTCAGGACCTTGTGCTTGCTAGACAGGTGCTTGTGCCACTGAGCTACATATAACCTTAACCCTCCATTTTACTTTTTTTTTTTTTAAATGGCTGGCTCAGCCTGCCCTAGTAGTGGGGCTGGCACAGCATAGGTGCTGGGAATTAAACCCCAGTCCTTGTGCTTGCTTAAGCTTACCTAAGCAAGCACTTTAGACCGCTGAACCATCTCACCAGCCCCTTCATTTTACTTTGATACAGAATCTTACTGACTTGCCCAACATGAATGAGCTTAACCTTGTGATCTTCCCTCAAGCATGCACCAAAGCCTGGCTCTGCAAAGGTGTTCTTTTGTTTTGTTCATGGCTCTAGTGCCTGGCACATAGTAGATAAGAAACACAGGTTAAATGAATTAAAGGACAGTAATTTATATGAATATAGATAACAAACAGAAGAAAGTTTCTATTTTAGGTTAATGAAACATGAATAATATTCTTTAACACTACATATACTATATACACTTAAAAGATAATTCAAGATTAGGACACAAATGTCAAATCTCCCCATGATTACACAGTTTATGTGGTTTCATAGATAATGTGAAAGCACAGGAAGAATACTGGAATGAAAGCTGGTCTAGAATCTGATGAAGAGCTTCTTTTTTGGAAAGTGGTGAACATGACGCATATGTATGGTATCAGGTTCGAAGTAGTGACAACTTTGCATTAGTTGTACTTAAGCAATTATTATTTAAGCAATGTCACTTGAGACATTCTTCTTTTTTAGGGGGCGGGGGGATTGAGAATCGAACTCAGGACCTTGTGCTTGCCAGGTAGGCACTGTGCCACTGAGCCATATTCCCAGCCCTATTCCTTTAAAAATAAATGACAAAGGGACCAGGGATTTAGCTCAGTAGCACAGTGCCCTCCTGACAAG
>PVKN010000913.1:23971-61006 GCA_004027915.1 Capromys pilorides
TGCTTTTTTTCTTGTAATGAGATATGTCATCAGATGACAACAAAAGAAACTAGACAGCTACTCAGAAAAACACAATGTTTCTAGGCCTCGGCTTGAAAATATTTTCCCATGTGAACTAACAACAAAAGGAAAAAGAAAGCCAATACTTACTGTATGTATAAATAATAAAAATGAAAGTCTTAAATTCAGCTATACCAGAAAAAGTTCATCTCATAATGAAAATTAGTCTTCACCAGGTATTATACATGTACTTGATGCACTTAAAAGATTATAACTGGAAAATAGATTAAAAACTAGGTTGTTTTGAATACAAGACTACAAAGACTTCTGCACTGAAGAATCAGGAGCCCTGAAAACTCATGACTCATTCACAAAGGAGAAAATCAATCCACAGAAGGACGGACATTTAATACCCATATTTTGCTGAAGAGCAAACATTAAATTTTAAAATAAATTAAAGCAATACAATAACAGAATGGAGCATTCTAGGAAATATTTTTCCAGTGCTATATGGCAATTAATACAGCAATCTTTTTTTCCTCCCTTGTGGTACTGGGGATGAAATGTAGAGCTTAGGATTGAACTATACCTCCCACCCCTTATATTTTTTTAAGACAGGTTCTTACTAAGTTGCCCAGGCTGAACTTAAATTTGGCCTTCTCTTGCCTTTGCCTCCAGAATGCTGGGATGGCATGTATGTGCCACCATCCTTAGTTTAATAAGCAAATCTTTAATTAAAAAGAATTAATAAAAGCATTGTAATAAACATATTCATGGGCCAGGGAGACAGCTCAGTGGCATAAGTGCCTGCTTAGCAAGTGCAAAGTCCTAAGTTAGATCCCAGGTACCAAAAATAATCATGAAGGGTGAGGAGAAGAGGAAGAAGAATAAAGATATGCCAGGTACAAAAGCTAAATAACCTCAACTGATGTAAACACTATACTCCATCACTTGAGCAAGGACAAATATTATTAAGTATGAAAAAGGGGACAAAAGAAAAAAACAGAAGAAAAGAAAAAGGGGACAGGAGAGAAGAGAAAGGGGATTAAAAAAATAAAAAAGACCCAGACAAGGTAGCCCAGGTCTATAATCTCAGCATTCAGTATGCTTATGAAGGACTACCATGGGTTACACTGAATATAGCCTTGGTTAACATTAAGTTCAAGGACAGACTTAACTACATAATGAGACCCTATGAGATTTCTGTCTCAGAAATCAAAGCTAGCAATAATAAGGACAGGCTAGATAGCTCAGCAGATTAAAGCACCCGCTTAGGCAGACACAGGGACTGTGGTACAGCGGGCAACTGAGATTGGGTGCATGCCTGTAATCCTAATGCTTGGGAGGCTGAAAACAAGAGGATCACTATTGAGTCTGATCTGTGTAGTGAGAACCTGTAGACCCTGTACTAATTTTTTTTTTTTTTTTTTGCAGTACCAGGGATCAAACTCAGAACCTAGCGCTTGCCAGGCAAACACTTACTCCACTGAGCTATCTCCCTGACTCTACTAAATAAATTTTTTAAAAAATCAATAGCAGGGCAAGCTTATACAACTGCAGGGACCACAGTTCGATCTCCAGCACCGCACGCTGCACCAGCCCCACCCCCAGGGCAGGCTGAGCCAGCCATAACATAAATAAAGTTAAAAAAAAAAAAAAAAAGTAGTAACAAAAAGCCGTAATGAGTACATGTAACTACTCCCCAAGATGATTATAAACTGTAGGAATTGTAAACACGTACTAATTTTAAAAATTTATGAGGTCAGAAATAGTGGCACACACCTGTAATGCCAGCACTCAGAGGCCAAAGCAAGAGGATCACCATGATCCTGGGCTACACAGTAAATTCAAGGCCAGAATGAACTGCATAAAGACTCTGTCTCAAAAAAGAACAGAAAAAAAAAAAGACTATACTCTTGTTATATCTTTCGAGTGTTGAAGATGTTTCTTTCTGGGTTTTTCTTTTTCTTTTGGTTTTTTGAGACAGGCCTCACTATGTAGTCTAGGCTAGCCTAGAACTCGTGATGTTCCTCCTGCCTCATCAGCCTCCTGAATGCTGAGATTACAGGCATGTACCACCAAGCCTGGCTTTCTTTACCTTTTTGGGGGACTGTGGGTGTGACATATATGGGGATTAAACCTAGGGCCTTTGCACTGAACTACATCTACCCTTTTTATTTTGAGAATGGGTCTTCCTAAGTCCCTAAACTGCCCAAACAAAGCTAAAACCTGTGATCCTCCTATCACAGTCACCCAAGAGTGCTAAGATTACAGGCATATACCACTATACCCAACCTATTCTCTTCTATCTGTATATCTTAGTCTTTCATTCCAGTTCCCAATGTAATCTTTTTACCTCCATGCTAAAATTAAATCAGGTCTAGACTTTTATAACCTACACTGCTCCTCTACTTCAAGATTTCTTACTGCTTCAGGCCAGGGAGATAGCTTGGTGGTTTAAGGGCCTGCCTGGCAAAGCAAAAGGACCCGAATTTGATCCCCATACCGCAACCCTGGGCATGCTGTGCTGGCCCCAAAACCGGACATGTTGGCACACGTCTGTAATCCCAGTGCTGGGGAGGCTGAGACAGGAGGATCACTATGAGTCCAAACTCTGTATCAAGACCCTTTATTAGGGGGGCTTGCAAGTTAACTCAGTTTTTTAAAATGCCTGCTTCGGCAAACTCAGTAAGGCACAGGGAACCATGGTTCGATCCCCAGCTCCACATGCCACATCAGACCCGCCCTTAAGGAAGCCTGACCAGCTCCTCTGCCCCCAAAAGACCCTGTGTCAAATAAAAATTTTAAAAAATTCTCTTGCTTCATCATAAACTTTATCTAGCTCACTATAACTCTTGAAGTAAGAGTTCATGCAAATAGCTCCTTTTTGTCCTGAGGTCACTGGGTTGAGCCATGTGCTTCTCCTGATCACATGCCTAACATGATGCTGAGGAAAGAAGTACACTATATGATGCATACCAACTATCACTAACAAAAGCCACAGTCATGATGCTGCCCAGGTTGCTTTACCAATGGGCCTCTTCCTGAGCAGCTTGTCAACCAACATCTCAAGTTTTATGAAATAATATTAATGGAATTCACTTGTAATTGACAGAACAAAAAAAAACCAAAAACCAAAAAACAACAAAAAAAAACCTGGCAGAATTCTTCCTGATACATTTATTCACTTATTTATTTATTGTCTTTTTGAGACAGAGTCTCGATAAGCAGTTCAGACTGGTCTTGAGCTCACTTTTTGTAGACCAGGCTGGTCTCGAACTTGCACCGATTCTCCTGCCTCGGCCTCCCAAGTGCTGGGACTGGTGCACAGGTGTGCACCACCATGCCTGGCTAGAAACCTATCAGTCTTGATCACTGGATTACAGTTTGCCATGTTGGGCCCTTAGTGGTTTGAGTGGCACTGTGAACAAAAGCGAAAATCTTTATATGAGTTCTATATATAGTGCAAAACTAAGAACTTTTTCTTTAAAGACTTACGTATTACTAAAACTATCTCAAGAGATTTTTCTCCTTCCTATTCCTGTAACACAATACATTACTTGGCAATAATCTCATCTCAAGGGCCAAACAAATAGCTCAGCAGATTAAAGCACCTGTTTAGGCAGAGGCCAGCAGCCAGGGTTCTATCCCCTGGTATGCCATGCTGGCCCTGCTTGGTGTGCTGAGACTGCAATTGCGATGGCACATGCCTGTAATCCCAGCTCTTGGGAGACTGAACACAGGTGGATTGCTATGTGTCTGATCTATGTAGTGAGACCCTGTAGACCCTTACTAAAATAAAAAAAAAAAAATAATAATAATCTCATCTCTTGATAATTTGGAGCTATTTTGTCATTACCTGAAAACCAGTAGGGTTTCCTCTCAAAACAAGCATTTTCTCCATCCATCCATTTATTTATTTATTTATTTTGCAGGACCAGAGTTTGAACTCACAACCTTACACTTGCCAGGCAAGCACTTGTGCCACAGAGCTCTCTCCCTGGCCCTACATTTTCTCTATTTTGTTCTTTGATTTGATTTGCTGGGTACATTCTTTTCATGATTAATAATATTTGGCAAAAAAAAAAAAAAAAAAAAAAAAAAATATTTGGCACATGCCTGTAATTCCAGCTCTTGGGACACTATAACAAGTGGATCAGTACAAGTCCAATTTAGTAGTGAGACTCTGAACACCCTATAGACCCTTCCCTAAAATGCAAAATAATAACAACAACAACCTTACTAATCATGCACAGGTCCTGGCACACATATAGAATGCTATACTCTAACACTCATCTCAAAGCCTAGTATCTCAGAAAATTGGAATTTTTCTATTTAAAAAACTTCAAGGGCTAGAGAGATAGCTCAGTGGCATAAACACCTGCCTGGCAAGTGCAAGGTCCCAAGTCCAATCCCCAATGGTACAAAAAAAAAAAAAAAGGAAAATTAAGTAATATTAAAAAAGATTTGACCCCAGCACTCGGGAGGATGAGGCAGGAGGATTGGAGGATTGGTGCGAGTTCGAGACCAGCATGGGCTACAAAAGTGAACTCAAGGCCAGCCTGAACTGCACAGCGAGACCCTATCTGAAAAAAAAGATTTGAGGTCCTGCCAGGTAGCTCAGCGGATTAAAGTACCTGCTTCCATAGACACAGGGACCAGAGTTCAATCACCTCGTTTGTTATGCCAGTGCCTGCCCCGCGCCTGAGGTGCGCTGAGACTGTAATTGAGACTGGGCATGGTGGCACATGCTATAATCCCAGAGCTTGGGAAGCTGAAAACACTAGGAGTCACTGTACTGCTCAAGTTCTTACTACATTGCTCAGGTTGGTCCACATTTCTTGGTTCAAGCAATCCTTTTGCCTTAACCTCCCACAAAAGCTGCAACAATAAGCAGATATATTACTGTTCATTTGCTTTTTGTTTTGTTTCTGTGTTTAAGCCAGGGTCTCACACCAAGTAATTTAGGCTGTCTCAACCTTATAAGCCTTCTGATTTCAAGTATATGCCACCACACTTAGCATGTTTCTTCTTTATTTCTAGCCAATTTACTCTAGTCTTTTCCGTCAAGTTCCTGACTTATCTGAAATACTTTAGGTATAACCTTTACTGCTTGTCACAGAAAAACAGGTTCTAACATGCCCTCAAGAAGAACTAGTAAAAAAAAAAAAAAAAAAAAGGACTAGTAATAATCCCAGCATTTGGGAGGCTAAGGCAGGAGGATCATTAAGAGTTGAGACCAGTCTAGGCTACAAACTAAGCTCAAAGGCAGCCTGAACTGCATAGTGAGACTTTATCTCAAAAGAAAAAAAAAAAAAAAAAAACATAGAAAAAGAAAGAAGGACTAGCAAACTGGGTGTAGTGGCACACACCAGTAATCTCAGTTCTCAGGAGGCTGAAGCAGGAGATCACCAAGAGCTGTAGACCAGTCTGGGCTACATAATGATTTCAAGGCCTGCCTGAACACATAGCAAGACCCTGTCTTTAAAAAAAAAAAGGACTAGTGAGCTAGGCATGGTGGTGCATACACACAGCATCCATGCTGAGGCAGAAAGCTCACCAGGTGTGAGGCCAGCCCAGGCTACAGAGTGAACTCAAGGCCAGCCTATCTGTTGCCAAGCATAACAGCACCTCAGCACTTGCCTATAGTCTCAGCATTTAGGAGGCTGAGGGAGGGGAGGTTCACTGGGCTACCCAGTGAATTCAAGACCAACCTGAGCTATTTATCTAGAATCTGTCTGAAAAAAGCCCAAAAAGCCAAAACAGAAAGCTGAGCATAGTGGCACATGCCTGTAATCTCAGCACTTGGGAGATTGAGGAAGGAGGAGTGAGCTCAAAAGACAGCCTAGGGTACATAGTGAGTTGAAGGTAAGCCTCAACTATATACTGAGACTGCCTCAAGAAAGAAAGAAAGAAAGAAAGAAAGAAAGAAAGAAAGAAAGAAAGAAAGAAAGAAACCAACCAACCAAGAATCTCCCTCCCCAAAACAAAAAAAGCCATGCATGGAGATGCACACCTGTAATTCCAACACGAGGTTGAGGCAGTCAGATCACAGTGAGTTCAAGGTCAGCCTGGGCTATATAAGCAAGTTCCAGGCTAGCCTGCACTACACAGCAATGTCCTACCTCAAAACCAAAACCAACAACAAAAAACTCCTCTATTACACCATCTAAATATTTGTGAATTATTTTCCTCTTTGCTCCATTTCTTCTTTAAAAGAATCAGTTCTTTTTAAGCAGAACTGGGGATTCCATTTCTTCTTTAATCTCTTTCCTTTTTTAACTTTCTTTTACTCCTTTTAGTTCCTCATTTCTGTTCTAAGTTCTTTTTCACTATTTCTCTTCTTGGTCATTACGGCTAACATAACATCCCTTCACAACAATAGAGAAGGATATACTATGGGGACTATAAAATCTCTTTTACACAGCAGTTCCTATCAATAACTAACAAAATTTACAAGTGTCTAGGAAATTACTCAATACCTACTATAGATAAAATACTGCAATATGAGGAGCAGCTAGGGCTTAAACTAGAGAGATTAAACAAAAATATGTAAAAGGATAAAATATAGAGCTGTCAGTAGGCTACAGAACATGATCTAAAAATAAATATATGACTATATTGTTTGGCCACAGAAAAAAGGATCTGACCACTGCCCTACGGGCTGATCTCAAGGAAACTATCAGGGGAAGTACAAGCTAGAATTTAAAGGATCCTTGAGAACACAAAAATAAAAGGGGGTTCGATCCTTGGCACCACCCCACCGCTAGGTGTACTGAGCTGGTGACCCAGTCCAGGTGTGGTGGTGCACACCTGTAATCCCAGCACTGGGGAGGCTGAAAACAGAAAGACGCTATGAGTCCAAGCTGTATAGTGAGACACTGCACTAAATACATTGAAAAAAAGAAAAAAGAAACTGAGGGGGGTGCTGAGGAGAAAGCTTTGCAGTGGGCTAACAGTATGCCAGCCTAAAAAGAACAAAAATGTTTATATTATATTATGTTATATGCATTATACTACAGTTTTAAAAAAGGAAAGAAGGATGGATGCTGGTGACCCTCAGCTAGCTCAAGTAGGTCAGAAAAGTTGGCACAGAAAGCTTGAAGGCAGTTTCTACGCATAAAAGGAATACCCTATCGATCTCCATTAAATAGCACAGCCCCCTGCATATCCATACAACTGGTAATTTCTAATTTGAACCAACAACTTTCTATAACCCAACATGGTTAAAGCAAGAGATTAGTTGACCAGAAAGAATACATACATGAAGAGAAAGAACTATCTCCTTTTTACAGAGGAATATCCTCCTCAAACAAGGGAATCTCAGCAGTTTGACACATGACAGAAATTCCAAACCCAACTGATGGGTTCATATTCTTAAATTTTCTACTGAGCACACAAAAAAGGTATCTTACAATCATTTCTACAAATGAGTCACACAAAAAGCTTAGGTTTTCAGCTTCCAATTGCTGACAAAGCCCTGAGCATATAAATCCAAGTAATCTACCCTTTGCTGACCACATGAGAGAAAAAAGAAAAATCCCTTAATAGATAATGCAAATTTTATTTTATTTTTATTTTATTTATTTTTTAAAACTTTATGTTATGGCCTGCTCAGCCTACCCTGGGGGTGGGGCTAGCACAGCATGTGGTGCTGGTGATTGAACCTTGGTCCCTGTGGTTGCCTAAGCTTACCTAATCAGGCACATTAGGCCACTGAGCTATCTCGCTGGCCCCTTTTTTTTTTAAAACTTTATTTTACGCCCAGCTCAGCTTGCCCTGGGGGTGGGGCTGGCGCAGCATGTGGTGCTGGGGATTGAACTGTAGTCCCTGTGGTTGCCTAAGCTTGCCTAAGCAGGTGCTTTACACCACTGAGCTATCCTGTCAGCCGCAATGCAAATTTTATAGAAATCATATATAGCATTTTTTTAATTTAAATATCAACCAACATGGGCTGGTGAGATGGCCCAACAGTCTAAAGCGCCTGCTCAGGCAAGCTTAGGCAGCCAAAGGGCTTCCATCCGTGGCACAACACGCTGCGCCAGCCCCATCCCCAGGGCAGGCTGAGTTGGCCATAATAAAAATAAATAAATATCAACCAAAGTGAAAATTTATTTGGTTGAAATCATGCCAAAGTGTCCTTCTGACCTTCAATTTGATCAGATCAAACAATAAAATTCATTTAATAGTTCATGAAAGAAATCCAGTATAGGTGCCGGAGAGATAGCTCCATGGTACAAGTGCCTGCCTGGCAAGTGCAAAGTCGTGAGTTCGAACCCTGGTCCCACAAAAAAAAAGAGAAAAGAAATCCAGTACAGGGCCAGCAATATAGCTCAGTGGTCTAAAGTGTCTGCTTAGGCAGCTGCAGGGACTGAGATTCAGATCCCCAGCACAACATGCTGCACCAGCCCCACCCCCAGGGTAGGCTGATCCGGCCATAATGGAAAGAAAGAAAGAAAGAAAGAAAGAAAGAAAGAAAGATCGATCAATCCTGTACAAACAGTAAGAAAAACGTCCCCATTTTGACATAGCCAATGTTAGACAATGAGACATGCTGGGAAAACATCTAAATAACTGTAAAAAGAAAAAAACCCAGCCTGATCCCCAGGGCAGGCTCAGCCAGCCATAACATAAATAAAGTTTAAAAGAAAAAAAAAAAAACTAAATAGGATATTAACTGGTCTGCAAGGTGGAAGCCATCTAAAGGTATGTTAGTTCAAATGTTAAAATAAAATCCTGCTGGGTGTGGTGGTGCAGGCCTGTAATCCCAGCACTGGGGAGGCTGAGGCAGGAGGATGAATGTGAGAGAGATCAGCCTGTGCTAGAAAAGTGAGCTGAAGGCCAGCCTGAACTGCACAGTGAGACCCTGTCTCAAAAGACAAAAAACCAAAACAACAACAACAAAAAACCCCAGTAAAATCCTTAGTGGAATAATGCAACTTTGTTCATTCTTCAAAGCTTCCATAATAACACCCACAAAATCTATTAAACACAAGCTATGAGAGCCTACTTTTTAGAGTTATTACTAAAATGCTTTTTCAATCACCAGTGTATGAAATCAACAAGTTTATTAGCCAAAGGGCAAAGCAGAGATACCTGGATAATTGTTAAGAAATTTATCAGTCAAAAAGGAGTTGTGGGAAAAAAAAAAGGGGTTGCATAAAAAATGGTGATTCCAATATTCATCTTATCTAGCTCAAAGATTGATAATATTAACTTTGTGAAACAATGCAAACCTGTACTTCCGATTTGTCTTTCTTAAATCTACTCCACTCTCTAATTTTTAATCCTTAGTGAGGACCTTAGACATGTATATATTAGAAAACAAGCAACTATTAACAAAATATCCAGGGGCCGGGGAGATAGCTCAGGGACACAAGTGCCTACCTGGCAAGTGCAAGGTCCTGAGTTTGATCCCCAGTTCCGGAAAAAAAAAAAAAAGATTCAAAAAAGGAAGATATACTTCAATTTGGTTTCAAGCTACTAGACCAATCGGTTTGTTAGTTAACAATAGCTCATCCTTAGATTTAACTGGGGAGATTATATTTAAAACCACGTTACTCACCTTTAGGATAGAAGCTAAGCTGGTCATATGCTCATTGAGGGCACCCTCAGACTCCTTATAGGTCAAGCAAGTGAACTGGTATTCCTCAGGATCAAAGGCATCAGCCCCCTGCTGTTCCACATCACTGGCTACTCCCACATAATAGTCCTCTATGTCCCCAGGGTCTTCATCCTCTTCTTCCTCCTCCTCACAATTTGGATCATAGTCTTCTTCATTGCTGTCAGACCCCTGGCTATTCATGTCCACCGACATCTTGCATCCAGTCAAAAGTTGCAAATCAGGAAAGCAGGTGCTTTTTCTTCTCTCAAACTTCACCGCTTTCTCAAATACATTAGTGTTTTGGTATTCTAGGGAGGAAAAAAAGTGTTAATTTTTCCCCATGACAGAAACCATTCAAGAATCAAAATGAAAAGAAAAAAAAACAAAGATGCTGGGGCTAGGAGATAGCTCAGTAGAATAAGCACTTGTCTGGCAAGCGCAAGGACCTGAATTCAATCCCCAGTTCTGCAAAAAAAAAAAAAAAAAAAAAAAAAAAAGAATCAAAATGTCACAGACCTAGCCTACACATGCTGTGGCCTAATTCCATTCTGGACTCAGGGAATCTCACCAACATGCCCCTGACTCAAGCTAATCAAATGGAAACCCTTCTGCGAGGAAGCAGAAACAGCTAATAATGGCGATTTCACATAAAGGGCCTGACATGAAATGGCAGGATATCTACTCCATGTCAGGGAGCCAAATTTCAATGAGCTTGCTTTACTTAACTCTTCAGGCATAAGTCTGGGTCCACAAATTTTCTACTGTAAATTTGTACTTTAGCACTATAATAGCTGTCTATGCATCTTAGTACCTTTCCCTGAGGACTATAGAAAGCAATCTATGTGTTTACCCATTGATTCAAAAAGATGTATGCATGTGTGCTAGGTGTGTACATATGTGCACAAAGTGGCAAAATAGGATTTGGACTCAGCCTTATTCTCTGTGGAACAGAGGTATTTGGGTATGTTTACCTGAGCATCATGGAGGGTCTAATAGACTCAAACCACTCCAGGATTTATTTTTTTAAAAAAGGTTTCTTTTGACTTCTCTAGTAGAAGTAGCCCAATTCATTACAATGGCACATGGAAAACCAGATTTGCAAACGGGGTATGGTGGCACACACCTATAATCCCAGCACTTGTGAGGCTGAGGCAGGAGGACTACTGCAAATTGACAACAGCCTGGGCTACAAAGTGAGCTAAAGGCCAGCCTGAATTGCATAGTGAGATCCTGTCTTTAAAAAAAAAAAAAAAAAAAAGCAAATTTTGGAGGTCAAAAGTAAATCATCAGAGCCAGGCCTGGTGGTGGACGCCTGTAATCCCAGCACTTGGGAGGCTGAGGCAGGAGGATCAGTGTAAGTTCAAGACCAGCCTGAGCTACAAAAGGGAGCTGAAGGCCAGTCTGAACTGCACAATGAGACCCTGTCTCAAAAAGACAAAAAAAAAAAGTAAACCATAAGATTACTCGTGCATGGATAATAGGATGATTCACTATGGTAAAATACACGCTTCCTTTCATAACAGAAGAGTGGTATGGGTACATATTCTGATGATGATGATTTTTAACACTGTCCACGTTGCCGGGCATGGTGGTGCATGCCTGTAATCCCAGCACTAGGGAGGCTAAGGCAAGAGGATCAGTGCAATTTCGAGACCAGCCTGGGCTACGAAAGTGAGCTCAAGGCCAACCTGAACTGCATAGTGAGACTCTGTCTCAAAAAGACAAAAAGAAAAAAAAAATGTCTATGTAAGTCAAAGTTCCTGTGACAGTGAAACGCAGCAAGAGGCAACTGATACAAATACAAGGAATGCAGACTTTATTGACTAAAATAATATTGACTAAAATAATAAAGAAATCAGCAATCGCAAAATGGCCAGGTAACTGGGTCCAAAAATATAGTAAAGATCTTGGCAGGGTGAAATATTGGACAGAATGGCAGCACTGCCATTCAATGTTGGAAATTATAACAGACAAAATGCCACATGTTATAAGATATATAAAAGCTGAAATGCAACTGTAACTTTCCATATGCACCAACATCCAAATTTAAAAAATGTATTTATTATGACATCTCACTACCTGAACTGGACGCCTTTATAGGTCTTCCGTACTTAGCACTAATTTCCCATGGTGATGCAAGAATGTTAAAAGACCTACAGAAAAGTGATGGGTGGGTCAAAATATGGCATAAAATTTAGGCCCTTATAAATGTAAACTCCGTATTCTTTTATTTTTATTTTTTATTTTTTTTAATTTTTTTTTAAATTTTATTTATTTGTTTGCTTGTTGTGTTTGTTTGTTTCTTTATTTATTTATTTTGTGGCTGGCTCAGCTTGCCCTGGTGGTGGGGCTGGCGCAGCATGTGGTGCCAGGGATCGAACCGCAGTCCCTGCAGTTGCCTGAGCTTTCCTTAGCAGGCGCTTTAGACCACTGAACCATCTCGCCGGCCCTCAGTATTCTTTTAATTTAGACATTTATTCTGTGACTCCGCCACCAAGTTCATAATTGTGTAATAAACCAAATAATGTTCAACAGAGACTTGTTACTATCTTCCAAACTATTCAGAAAGTAACATTCAACAACCATCTTCCAAATGATGTCATATTTGCTAACAAAGCACAAGTCGACCAGCACAGGAACTACATGTGGGAATAAAGTAGAAATCCCAAATGAAATATTACAATCTCAAAACAAAGAATTATATAGTTCAATCTTTGAATTTCAGAAGGATGAAACATTGGCCTTGTATACGGCAAAAACAAACTAGTACTGCTGATGTCAACATTTCACCATGATGGAAATATTGATAAGAGAAACCTTCAAAAAATAGAAGCCTGAAATGGAAACTTTTGATAACAAAAACGATCATGGAACAGATATTGTTGATGAATAATGCAGCAAGTATGACGTCACTTGAAACACAAAGCACTCTCAATCTTAACCATGTGCAGCGGGCCAGAGAGATAGATCGGGAGCACAGGTACCTGCCTGGCAAGTACAAGGTCCTGAGTTCGATCCCCGGTTCCGCAAAAAAGCAAAACAAAACAAGTGTGGCATAGAGAGCTTGATAACTTACAAAGAAAATAACAAATGTGTATTTATAAATATATTCGTCATAATTTGTCTTTTTGAGACAGGGTCTCGCTATGTAGTTCAGGCTGGCCTTGAGCTCATTTTTGTATCCCAGATTGGTCTCAAACTCATATCAATCCTCCTGCCTCAGGCTTCCAAGTGCAGAGATTATAGGCATGTGCCACCACACCCAGCAGAAAGCGCAAAATATTATGGAAAATTTTCTTAGAGGACTAGGACTAGAGTTTAGAAGAGGTTATTTATAGCAGAAAAACAAAATGTTTCTGCGCAGGAAACCACACAAAAAATTGTGGATCTTGAGTTCCAAGCCAGCCTTAACTGCACAGCAAGTTCAAGTGTAACTTAAATTAACTATACAGTGAAATTTAGATTTAGGGAAAAAAAAATCTTCAAGTGTTCAAGGCAGCTTGAATTACATAGAGAGCTCAAGGCCAGTCAAATTATAAGCATGACTCTTAAGAACAAAAAAAAGAGGGAGAACACTAGTTAAGAAAGCACATAGAGGGGCCAGTGAGGCAGCGCATCAGTCTAAAGTGCCTACTTAGGCAAGCTTAGGCAACTGCAGGGACCATGGTTCGATCCCCGGCACTACATGCTGCATCAGCCCCATCCCCAGGGCAGGCTGAGCCGACCATAACATAAATGAATGAATGAATGAATGAATGAATGAATGAATGAATGAATGAATGAAGTTTTTTTTAAAAAAAGCACATAGCGGCAATGAGATAGCTCAGTCAACTAAGCACTTGCTTAGGCAAGTGCAGGGACCGGGATTCGACCCCTGGCACCACAGGCCCCACTGAGGTGGTGACCGAGTCTGGGTGTGGTGGTACATGCCTGTAATCCCAGCACTGGGGAGACGGAAAACAGGAGGATCATTATGAATCCAAGCAGCACAGTGAGAACCTGTCCCAAATGCGTTCAAAAAAAATTTTTTTAAAAGAAAGAAACAATATATAATGGTGCATAGTGGCACACACTTGTAATCCCAACACTTCAAAGGCTGAGGTAGAACCTCCATAAATATCAAGTCAGCCTGGACTACATAGTGAGTTCAAGTCCAGTATGAATTATAATACACAGCAAAAACCTGTCAAAAACAGAAAGTACAAAAAAAAAAAAAAAAAAAAAAAAAAAAAAAAAAAAAAAAAAAAAAAAAAAAAAAAAAAAAAAAAAAAAAAAAAAGAAAAGCAATCACAAATCTTAACCTATCCCAAGGATGATTTCACAAGTACTCATTTATATTTTCCTACAAGCACCATTTCAAGGGATGATTTGCTGGAAATGTCAAACAGAATCTAAATTTAAAAGGAAAGAGAAGGAAAAGTGATAGAAAAAAATGTGAAAGTATGCCAGTTGGGTTGGGGATTTAGCTGAGTGTTATAGTGCCTGCCTGGCAAGTGTGAGGTCTTGGGTTCAATTCCCAGTACCTCCCCAACAAAAAATAAATAATTATTTAAAAAATCTGGCGGTGGCCTGGGGAGATACCTCCATGGCACAAGTGCCTGCCTGGGAAGTACAAGGTCATGAGTTTGAACCCTGGTTCCACCAAAAAAAATAAATAAATAAATAAAAAATAAATAAATAAAAAATCTGGCAGGCATGATGGTGCAGGTCTGTAATCCTAGCACTTGGGAGGCTTAGGCAGGAGGATCACCACAAATTCAAGGCCAATCAAGATTACAAAATGAAACCTTGTCTCAAAAAACACTGTAACAGTTGGAAACTCAGTATTTTCCTGCCTCTCCTCCAGGTGCTGATATAAGATATTAATTATAAGCCTGTGCCACCATGTCCAACTCATAGTCTCTCTTTTTTTTTCCTCTCATAGTCTCTTAAAAAAAAAAAAAATTCAACCACCGTGTGTCACACACACCTATAATCCAGCTACGCAGGAGCCTGGGACAGGCAGATCATAACATAGCCAGCCAGTGAAGCCAGAACATGTCAAAAAAAAAAAAAAAAGGAATAGGAATAGGAATTTCCTGGACTAGGAATCCAGGAAACTATCCTAGGTTCAATCTCCTCCCAAGTGCTGGTATAATTTAACTCTTAACATATTTTCTATGGTGGAAACACCTAATCACAAGATAATTATTCATTCATTCATTCATTCATTCACAGAACCGGGGGTCGAAGTTAGGACCTTGTACTTGCCAGGCTGGCACTTGTGCCCCTGAGCTACCTCCTTGGCCCTACAAGTGAATTTAATAATAGAATTTTTCCTTCTTTAGAGAAAAAAAGTAACCTTCAAATTAAAAATACCTGTAATGCTTGAAGATCTTTCAGGCAGATGTCACCCAAATAGTCTGTGTCATATGACTTCCATCTAAAATTAAAAGAATAATTATATTTTTAAAGCTATTAACATCTTAAAACTAGGAATTGAACAGGGTCTTCACACAGAGCTAGAGAAACTTTTTTTTTTTTTTTTTTTTTTTTTTTGGAGATAGGGTCTTCCTCTATAATTCAGAGGCTTGAACTCACTATTATAGCCCAGGCTGGCCCTGAACTCATGGTAATCCTCTTACTGCCTGGTGCCCAGCACTTCTGAGACATGGTCAGTGTTATGGTTTATATCTAATTGTTCCCCCAAAGCCTCACGTAAATCACATTTAAGAGATCTCTGCTAATAGCCCTACAAAACCTTACCTTCCAGATCCTTCCACTAATGTCTCACTAGCTGTCCAAAACATTAGATATCAAACCAATTATATGTAAAATGGTGAGTTCCCCAGATCCTATCTTTGTCATCTTTGCTAAAGTCATTACTATTTACTTGGTGAAAAGACTTTTGACTGTATTCATAATTATCCTGTTATTATTTGACTCATGTATGTTTAATACTTTCTTTGATTTGTCTCCTCCAGATTCAAAGCAATATGTCTACCCAAGATAAAAATTCCTGATGTTTATTGAGGGCCTTTAGATAGGACCTCTGGAGAGTATCTCTGACTGCTGGTTCACAACTACGACCCCTTTCAGCCTGAAGAAGCCAGAACAGTCATTGCCCATGGTTCCCTCATGGCAGTTCGGGTTACTTCTTCAGAGGGGGGAATGTTATAGACAGCTAAATTAGATAGAAATATGATAGGCAGTAAGACAGGGACAGGCCCTCAAAGATGACATAAAAGACAAGGTGACTTTTCAACTAGAGACAGACACTCCTCTGCCATGGGCCAGATCTTAAGACAAGAGTGAACAGAAGCAACTACATATTTCCTTAGGGATGGGCATCAGGGATTGATACTCTATATCATCACCTTAAAAGACCCTAAAAAGAGTCTCGACCCACGCTCAATAGGTGGTGCTCTTGACTGCTTGCTACATGACTTGCCTTCCTATTGGATCCTGATTTTAATCAATTTTACCTTAGCAATGGTGCTTATAATCTTATTGGTTGACCACAGTTTTGTCCCACCTCATATCCACCTAAGCCAGTTTCTATGTCTTCTTCACAACCTGAGACCTGCCTTACCACATGGTTTTCCTCTATAAAAGTCCCTGGAAGAGACAGCTTCTTAGGGACACCCACTCAGGACCCCCCCCCCCCATCTCTTTCTTGGACAGCTTTCTTTCCCCTCAATAAATACGTTCTGATCATTAAAAAAAAAAAAAAAATCAAAGGAATGTCAAGAGCAAGGCTCGAGGGGCAGGGCCAAAGGACCAGGGCAGGGCTCAGAGGCTAGACCTTTAAACTGACAGCATGCACTGTCAGAGCATCCTCCCCTCCGGCAGTGGTCTCTTGAAGGTATGGAGTGAATCATCCTGGACACAGCAGCACCCCAGCCTCTCCTCCAGACCCTATAAAGCAGGGGCAGCATCTCAAAACCTCCAGTAACTGTGAGCTAAATAAACCTTTCCTTCCCTAAGCTTGTGTGCCAGGTATTTGTCCCAGCAATGAGAGCAAAGTGACTAAGAATTTGGTACCAGAGAAGTGAGGCCGTTGCTGTGGCTAAGCCTGACCATGTGGATTATGAGATTTTGGGAATGGCTTATGGGAAGAGATAGGAAAGGTTTGGGACGTTGCCTATGAGCAAAGTGCTGGAACAGTTTTGGAACTTCTATAGGAGAGATTCTGGTCAGAGTTCAGACCAGAAAACTAATAGAAAGCTGACCTGTAAAGACCAGGCTGGGAAGGTTTCAGCTGGAAAGAAGGACTGCATTGTTTGTTGAACTCCAGATCACTTGTGCTTTGACTTGGCAGAAAAGTTTATCTGAATTTTGTCCATGTCCAAAGACTTTGCTTGAGACTGAGATTAAGCATGGAGGACTAATCTTTCAAAGGAAATCTCAAAGCAGTCAAACGTTGGGGTAGTAGCATCATTACTGCTGGGGGCTCTTAGTCAAATATATGTTGAGAATAAAGAGTAAAGAGACCAGCAGAATGATTTAAAATATTATGTTTCACCAGACAGAAAGCACCAGGGAGGCTGTGGACTGCAAAGATAGAGCTAAGATCTCCACTGCCCAGGAGGAACAGGAGAATAGAAAAGATGTCCTAAGGGCATCACAGGAGGTGGCAGTTTCTTGCCCTTTGCAGCCTCAGAATCACAATGGTTGGAGTGGTGAGATAGCTCATCGGTCTAAAGTGCCTGTTTAAGCAAGCTTAGACAACCACATGGACCGCGGTTCGATCACCGGCACCACATGCTGCACCAGCCCCACCCCCAAGGCAGGCTGAGCCAGCCATAACATAAATAAATAAACTTAAAAAAAAAAATCACAAGGGTGAGGGACTTCGCTTTGAGGAGAAAACCGCAGAGCCCCACATTCCAGAACGGAGGTGAAGCCATACCAGGTTCCAGAATAGAGGTGGTAGCCACACCAGACTACGAAATGGCACCAGCATAGAGAATCTGTTTCTTAAAATCAGGGTCAGAGTGTTCAGAAATCCAGACACTCAACCCCTATAGTTAAGAGAAGGAAACCTGGTTACTACTCCAGCTAGCAGCAGCCCTTGATATCATCCACACGGCACTGGTTTTAGGTGCATGCAGACTGCAGGTGTTCTGAGGTTAAGAAAGCTTCCACCCATTTCAGAAGGCCTGGGAGTCCAGGCAGTGTGCCCCGGGGAGGGCAGTGGTGAAGCTATGAGTGAGAAGCCTACTCCATGGAAATCCCAAAAGTTTGGAAAAGCCAGGAACATGGATCATCTAAGGAAAACTGCAAGGAGGGAGCAAAGCCAGCCCAAGAGAGAAGCCATGGGAGCTACAACTACCAGAAGTGCCCTAAGGGTGGAGCCACATAGAGCTCACAATTCACAGACTGCTTTGGATATGCCACACGGAACTATGGGTTTAACGTTTGCCCTGCTAGATTTTGGACTTGTTTTGGACCCAGCGATTTGTATAGGGGCTCACAATTGAGAGTTTGCCTAGGATTTTAGAGGAAATCTGGGACTTGGACTTTTCAGCAATGCTGAAACTGTTAAGACTTTGGCAACTCTTAGAGATGGGCTAAAATGCCTCTGCAGAAGGGGATGCACATGAGACTTTGAGGGTCTAGGGGAGGAATGTTATGGTTTATAGCTAATTGTCCCCCCAGAGCCTAAAGTAAATCATGGGGCTGTCAAGAGCAAGGCTTGAGGGGCGTGGCCAAAGGACCAGAGCGGGGCTTGAGGGCATGGCCAAGAGAGGTGTCAACCTTTAAACTGACAGCATTCGTTGTCAGAGCATCCTCTCGCCAGGCGGCGGTCTCTCGGAGGTATGTAGTGAATCATCCTGGACACAGCAGCACCCCAGCCTCTCCTCCAGACTATAAAGTGGGGACAGCATCTCAAAACCTCCTTTAACTGTGAGCTAAATAAGCCTTTCCTTCCATAAGCTTGTGTGTCAGGTATCTGTCCCAGCAATGAGAGAAAAATGACCAAGTCAGTCTCACAAAATTGTCCAGGATGGCCTCAAACTTACAAGCATCCTGCCTCAGAATCCCAAGTTGCTGAGATTGTGTCATATACCACTGGGCCTGGCTATAATTTTTGTTTGTTTTTATCTTTTGAGACAGGGTTTCACTATGCAGTTCAGGCTGGCTCAAACTCAGATTTCCAGCTATCATCCTACCTCAGCCTCCTGAGTGCTAGTAGGAGTACAGGCAAAAACACTACACATAGCTGTGCAGGGTCTCACTATGTAGCTCAGAATAAGACTGAACTACAGAATAAGACTGTCTCAAAACAATCCACTACTACCATCAACAACAAAACCTTACCTTAAAAAATGTGAAGTATAAGAATAAAAGGTAGGGGGCCAGGGAAATAGCTCAGTAAAATAAGCACTCACTTGCCTAGCAAGCAAGGGCCAGAGTTCAATCCCCAGTCCTGCCAAAAAATAAAAAAATAAAAGGTAGGGTTTTAGATTAGGGACAAGGACTTGGGTGTCCTTTTTCTCTTTTTTATAGTTCAGGATGGCTTTGATCTTACTTTGTAACCCATACTCAAGGCCATCCTCCTGACTCAAGCTCCCATGTGATGGGATGACAGGCACATACCCCTATGTCCAGCTGCCAATATATTTTTAAAAAACAAAGATTTAGCCTGACATGGTGATGTGTGTCTGTCATCCTATCACCGTGGAGGCTGAGATACAAGAATCACTGTGAGCCGGGCATGGTGGCACACGCCTGTAATCCCAGCATTTGCAGGCTGAGGCAGGAGGATCAATGTGAATTTGAGACCAGCCTGGGCTACAAAAGTGAGCTCAAGGCCAGCCTGAACTGCATAGTGAGACCCTGTCTCAAAAAGACCAAAACAAACAAACAAACAAAAAGAACGAGAATCAAGAATTGCTGAGTTTGAGACTAGCCTGGGGTACACAATGAAACCTTGGTCTCAAAACTAATAAGTAATGGAAGAGCTATATAGCTCAGTAGTAGACCACTTACCTGGCCCAGTACTATAAATAAAAACATAAAACAATAAGTCACAGGTGTGTTCCTCCTCCCTCTATCTCCTAGAGTGCTGGGATTATGTGTGTGTACTACCAGGCCTGGCTGCTTTATGACAGTAACTGTTTTATACTAGCAGTAACAGTAGTACTAATAGTAAATAGTAGACTAACAAATAGTAATAATAATTACTATTTCCTTAAACTCCCAACTGAAGTCCATAGGTCATTCTCACACGTAAGAGTTATACAGTTTCCTAAAAAAGAAAGTATTTAAAGTATTTGGTGTACCAGGGACAAAAATGGATCTCCACCAAGTATGGTGATGCTTGCCTGTAATCCCAGCCCTCAAAAGGCTGAGGCAAGAGAATCATCATGAATTTGAGACCAACCTGGGCTACATAGTGAGTTCAAGACCAGCCTGAACTATATAGTGAGATCCTTCTCAAAAAGAAAAAAAAAGAAAAGGATGTCCAAGGCCTTGTCCCTAATCTAAAACCATATCTTCTTATTCCTATACGTACCATTTCCTAAATCACTATTTTGTTGTTATCACTGTTGATTGTAGTGGTGGGGTTTTTCAGACAGCCTTGTTCTATAGTTCAAGCTAGCTTTGAACTTAACAGGTAACCCAGCCTTGCCTTGAACTCTTGGTCATCCTCTTGCCACAGCCTCCCAAAGTGCTGAGCTTACAATTTCAACGCTGTCAGAAACTGACAAAGCAATGTACACTTTTATTACACGAATCTAACAAAATATACTGCTATTATTTTATTGGTTTTTTGTTTTTGTTTTTTGGTAAGACCAGGGTTCAAACTCACAACCTTGCACTTGCCAGGCAGGCACTTGTGCCACGGAGCTATCTTGTGCCCCAGCCCTGCTATTACTTTAGAACTCACTTTATTCATAAAAGTTATTTTCAAATGTAAAGGCACCTTATAGGATGACTACTGGGCAACAGTAATATCGACCTCACATTGCTCTTCCTTTTTCTTATTTACTTTTATTGTTGGCATCCACACTGAACCATGGGATTTCCTATTTAGCTACATCCCAAGCCCTTTATGTTGTTCTGAGAAAGGCCTTACTAAATCACTAAATTACCCAGGTTGGGCTTAAACTTGTAATACTCCCTACCTCAGGAATTACAGGCATGTGCTATCACACCCAGTCACATCTCTCCTCTGACTTGCTCCAAAGCCATGTTATGTGTTTTTCTCAGAAGCACAGATTCCATTATTCAGAACAAATGGGTATAGTGGCACACAGCTGAGGCTGAGGATGGAAGATCATTTAAAGAGCAGCCTATGCTGGAAATAGGGAAGACCAGATCAACAGGCTTATTGGAAGGATGAACTAAGGTATCTACCATGGTGTTTTTATGATTTGGTCAGTTAATAAAGTATCTGCTTCCATAAATAAATAGGCCAGCTGGAACTGCACAGCTTAACCCTGTCTCAACAAAAAACAAAACCAAACAAAACAAAAAAAAACACGCTAATAAGGACTAGTATTTTACTCAGAAACTTCATGTTGTCAGGAATAATGGCATACACTTATGACCCCAGTATTCCAAGAAGCTGAGGCAGGAAGATCACAAGTTCAAGTCTAGCCTGGACAACACAGCAATACTTCGTCTCAAAATAAGAAATAAAAAAAGGGTGCTGGCCCTGCCCCTGCGGCTTGCTGAGACAGCAATTGAGACTGGGCATAGAGACACCTGTAATCCCAGCTCTTGGGAGGCTATAAACAGGCAGATCACTGAGTCTGATCTAACAGTGAGATCCTGAACACTTACCCTGTAGACTCTTCCCTAAAAAATACATAAATACATACATACATACATACATACATAAGGGCTAGAGATGTGGCTCAGTACCAAAGTTCTGGGTTCAATCTCTATAACCACAGGCAAGGAAGGAAAAGGGGAAGAGAGAAAGGGAGGCAGGGAGGGAAACAAATTAATTTTATGTTCACTGCTTTATCTTTTGAGATTTCCTGGAATGTAAATAAGGACCAAAATGTATAATAGATATTGGGAAATGCAATGAAAATGTTCAAATAAGAACAAGGAAGGAGGAGTCGGCAAGATAGCTCAGTGGTCTAGAGTACCTGCTTAGGCAAGCTTAGACAATTGCAGGGACCACAGTTTGATCCTTGGCACCCCATGCTGAGCAAGCCCCACCCTCAGGGCAGGGTGAGCTGGCCATAACATTAAAAAAAGAAAGAAAGAAAGAACAAAGGAGGAGGGAGGGGTAAAGGAAAAAAGGGACAAGAAACAAAAGAGAAGAAAAAAATGAAAATAAAGCTTTATAAATAAGCAGGGTATGGGGCTGGTGAGATGCCTCAGTGGCCTAAAGTGCCTGCTTAGGCAAGCTTATACAAGCTTAGGCAACTGCAGAGACTGCAGTTCGATCCCCGGCACCACATGCTGCGCCAGCCCCACCCCCAGGGTAGGCTGAGCAGGCCATAATAAAATAAGCAGGATAAGAGAGGTTAAAGGGAAAAGAGGGGAATAGGAACAACAAAAAAAGAAGATATATGATGTACAGGTACAAATTCCCTATGATGAATGTTATTATGTAGATTTAAAATGTACCAAGTGAAGCTGGGTGTGGTGGCACACACCTGTAATCCCAGCACTTGGGAGGCTGAGGCAAGAGGATCAACATGAGTTCGAGACTAGCCTGGGCTACAAAAGTGAGCTCAAGGCCAGCCTGAACTGCACAGCGAGACCCTGTCTCAAAAAAAAAAAAAAAAAAGTTAAAATGTACCAATTAAAAAAAAAAAGATTTCTTGGAAAACCAGAGCTTATAACTTTCAAAGAAATCTTTCTTTTTTTTTTTAGGTACAGGAAATCAGACTCTGGACCTTGAGCTTGCCAGGCAGGCACTGTGCCACTAAGCCATATCCTCAGTCCCAATGAAGTATTTCAAATACAGTAAGTTCCCAACTTGCAAACATGGTAGTTTCAATCTTTCACAGGTCTACTGTATAAAATTAACTTTGTCAGATACAAATGAATCGAACTTACTATAT
Source organism: Capromys pilorides (assembly GCA_004027915.1). Lineage (NCBI taxonomy): Eukaryota > Metazoa > Chordata > Mammalia > Rodentia > Capromyidae > Capromys > Capromys pilorides. The sequence goes on from PVKN010000913.1 coordinate 46,592, forward strand.
AGACAAACAGGGGAGAATGGAAGGAAAGGGAAAAGACATAAAGAATTATGTATAGCTCAACTGTCCACTATGAATATAATATTATGTACTGTAAACATGTAAATTTAAATTAACATGGTAGCATGATTTGGTGATGCACACCTGGAATCTTCAAACTCAGGAGGCTGAAGCAGGAAGATCACCAAGAGTTTAAGGCCAGTCTCTGCTACTTACTGAGTTCAATGCCAGCCTGAACTGGAGAGCTCACTATTCATCTCAAAAACAAACAAAAAATAGAAAGAATAAATAAATTAAAAAAGATATAGACAAGCAATTATAAGCTAAATGAAAACCAAGCCAGGTGTGGCACCTGTCTTATAGTGCTTGGGAAGCTGAGACAGGAAGGTCACCATGAGTTTGAAGCCAGTCTAGGTTACATAGCAAGTTCAAGACCAGTTAGAACTACATAGCTTCTCTTCTCTCTCTTTTTTTTTTTTTTGGGGGGTACTGGGGATTCAATTCATGACCTTGCACTTACCAGGCAAGTGCTTATTCTACTGAGCTATCTCCCTGGACCCCTCTTCTATTTTTTTATATCTTTATTTTTACATATTACTTTTTCAGCAAATAGTCTGCGAATGTTGCTCTCATTAAAAAAAAAAAAAAAATCACTACTCATAAGAGCTCTCGTTTAATGAGAACCAATTCAAGGTCAGATTCAGGGGCCAGTGAAATAGCTCAACAGTCTAAAGCACCTGCTTAGGCAACCGCAGGGACTGAGGTTGGATCACCAGCACCACATGCTGTGCCAGCCCCACCCTAAAGGGCAGGCTGAGCCAGCCATAACATAAATAAATAAAGTTGTTTAAAAAAAACTTCAGATTCATTTCTATTTAATCTTTATATCCTTATAAAGTAGCTATCCTATTCCTACATAGAAGCTGTGCAACATGAACAAAAAAATATATAGCCAATGTTCGAATGAAATGTGCACTTATTATAGAAGACATACTACCATTAACCCTTCTTAAAATACTCCCTCTCATCCTATCACCTTATCTGAAGCAGTTCTGGATAGTGTCTTCACACCTCGGTGTCTTTAGTGGCATTCCTGTAGTTGCCTCAAAGTCCTGAATCAGTTTAAAGCATTTACCTTTTATGCTCATTCTGACTTTAGGGAAGAGGCAGACAGATCCAGTGAGCAAGTTCAAATTAGGACATACAATATGATAATGTTTATTACTTTGCCTTTCTGTTGGATGGTACTCAGACAGCAGCATCACCATATTTTTTTATCACACCTAGTTAAGACACAGAAGAAAACTTCAGGAACTGCTTCAGAAAGTGGCACAATACAATCACCACGTACTCCAAACATACACTAATTAAATATTTCAAAAAAAATTTTTTAAAAAATAATAAATTTTTAATGGCCAGCCATGGTGGCACACACCTGTAACACCAGCACGCAGGAGGCTGAGGCAAAAGCATCACTGTGAGTTCAAGACCAGTGTGAACTATTGGCAAGACAATGTGTCAAAAACCACATCCCATTCCCACAATGCCCATGTCACAGGTTTAGATGATCTCTCAGTAGAGCTGGGCAAAAACAAAAGGGTCCAAAATGAAGACTTCTCAGATTAAAATTGACAAATTGGATGTGGTGGTACATGCCTAATATCCAGTGTTCTGGGAAGCTGAGGCAGGAAGACGGATGTAGCCCAGCCTGGGCAACTGAGCTCAGTAGGACTCAGTTGTAATAGGACCCCTTTCTCAAAAATAAAAAAGGGCTGACCCAGACATGGAGCACAGCAACACTTGAGGGAGGCTGAAGCAAAAGGAAAGTTGTGAGTTCAAAGCCAGCCGGAACTACACAGCATGATCCTGCCTCAAAAAAATAAACAAATCGGACTGGAGGTACAGTATGAAGGCCCTGGGTTCAATCCCCCCAGGATACATACTATTGATAAGAACAAAACAGAAGGTTGACAAGTCTCATGTTCACTCCAGATACTATGTTTAGAAATAGTAAATTAGGGGCTGGGGAGATAGATCAGTGGAATAAGTAAGAGCTTGCCTGGCAAATCCAAGTTCATGAGTTCGATACCCTGTACCACCTTAAAAAAAAAAAAAAAAAAAAAAAAAAAAAAAAAGAAAAAGAAAAAAGAAATGGCAAATACTTAAGTTTCTAAACTTTTCACTTCTCATCTGTCCTAACAGGATGGCACTTAACTGAACATAATTGAACTTAGAAATTAAGTGAAATTTAAAAGTTCACTTTCTGACTTACACCACATGTCAAACTGTCCATGGCCACGTGTGGCAAAGGCACAGAGACCACTTCTCCTACGGGACAGACTACCAGGCTCTAAGGACAATGTCGGTGCGTAGCAGAGCAGAGCAGAGCAGAGAGGGAGCGGACCGCGCGCGGCAAGGATAGACGGAGCCGCGGCCGCCAGTGGCTCTGGAGCCGCGGCCCGGGACGTCCTCCCTGACGCGGCGGTATTGGGAATCCCTAAAGGGGACTCGGGCGAGGAGGGCGGCACGTTCCCTGAGGCGTCTGTTGGGCCTAGAAGGGCCGGCGCCTACAGGTCAGAAGCGCTGGTCTCCGACCTCTCCGCGAACTGAGGAAGCGGCAAGATGGGAGACGCAGGGTGTCCACCAGCCGGGGCCAGCGCCGGGACCTCCGGCGGTGCCTCGTAAGCGGTGATGGACGCTTAGCCCTTATTCCGAAGGCTGGGACGCCGAAGCCTCACAGGCGGCGGGGAAGGCGAAGCCCTAGCCCCACCGGGAAGGCGCGCGGAGGGCCTCCTCCCTCCCCGCCAGGAGCGCGCGCCCGTGCCAACGGCTAGGCAGGGTAAACAAGGCCTCGGCCCAAGCCGCATACTTACCGGGAACAGCGACCTCGCGGCCGAAGAGTCCCAGTAAGCCACGGCAAGTCAAGCCGTACCAAAGAAGTCTGACTGGGACTCAACGGCAGCGGAGGCGGCGGGCAGACACCGGTCAGGCCCGTAGCTTCCTCTGGCAGCGTCGACCCCGCAGCTCCGGAAGTGCTCTACTTAGTTGCGTCACTTCCGGCTGGGGTCGCCAGGCGGTCGGCAGCAGGTTCCTGGTAGGGCTACACTTCGGGGCTTCTTTTAGCAAACCTGTTCTCCCACCGAGTTGGACAGGGATATTGGCGCCAGTAACTACAGGAGGCAGCAGAGGCCTCGGCTTATAAAGGAATGATGTAAATAAACGCCTTTTCCTGCTTTGGGTTACCAGCGACTCCAGCCGAGATATTTTTAACCGTAGCCTTTCTGACTGGCTCCTTACTCAGGCATAGGGCCCTGAGAAAATATCCCAGCGTCCACAGGGTGGATTAAGGACCTTGGGTTCCTGGCCGCTGGCTGGCTGAAGGAGAGCCAAACGGAGATTCTGTGTGTCGCAAGAGGGAGTTGCGAGGTGGACTGCCTGCTTTGGCTTTGCCCATCACTGCCGCGTTTGCAGCCCACGCCTTCAGCCTCTATTTACACATTACATCTGAACTTTTTTTTTCACTTTTTCCTCTCACACTCTAACGTAAGTCTTTAGTGCTTACGGCCGAATGTCCAGAGAGTAAAACAAATCCTAACCTAATTGCAGCCATTTTGCCCGGTACAGCTACAGCCATTTTGTTGTCTACTGCTGAACTTTGGCTAAACCGCAGATTAGTTAACAAACTGAAATTTCTGTGAATTTTCCAAAAACCACTACCCTTCATTGCTTGTGGTTGCCACTAGTTAAAACCCAACGTACCATGGCCTTCAGTTATGCTTATCTTAGTTTTGTTAACTTCTGTAACTGCCCCATATTTTGTAATTAGGGCCCAGACATTGGAGGCTACTGCTCTGGGTCCACCATCTTTAAAGTTTTCTTTTCCTGAGCTCCTGGTTGCTGTGGACTCAATTTTCCTGTAACATTTTGGTGTGTCCACAGGAAAGGAGAAAAAATAGCTATAGTCTTTTTTTTTTTGAGACAGGGTCTTGCTATGCAGGTCAGGCTGCCCTTGAGCCCACTTTTGTAGCCCAGGCTGGTCTCGAACTCACATCGATTCTCCTGCTTCAGCCTCCCAAGTGCTGGGATTATAGGCATGCGCCACCACGCCCAACTAAAGTAGCTATAGTCTTGCATGGCCTTTGGGGTGGGTTGTGGAGGCATGTCTCCACTTCACCTCTAGACATTACTCAGATGGGAGACACACCCCTCTGACTTTTGAGGTCCCCTCTACAGCCTCTGGGATGCCTACTGGGGCACCCCCATCTCCATTATCAGGTCTAATGGAGAACGAATGAAACTGGCCAGACTGCTAAATCAGGTAAGACTGTTCTTGGTTCTTCCAATAGGCCCATCCCAACAGATGGAAGAGGAGCTTTTATCACCTCCTAGTGAGATTCTGAGATTTTGCATGGAGGGTGGCATGTTTTAACTTGTGAATGAATATATGAATGAATGAACGGCATCCCTGGCTATTTAGCTGATTAGGGTGTTCCTGTCTGTGACTCCTCAGCTTTAGCCATGAAGTTTGAGTGGACTTGTTCTGCAGGTCTGTAGTCTGTTGTATAGCTCAGACGCAACTCACACTCATGTAATAGGGGTCACAGATTAGGCCTGGGATCACAGCCCACTTATTGCTAAGATAGTCCCTGAGCGGGGAGCACTCAGACAAGTATCTTTGTTGCACATCTGAACATGAATATACAACATACATGTATGGAGTCAGAATAGGATCCAGTCATATTAAACCAAATGAATGCCTCTTGAAAAACTTTAAGAAGGGTTTCTCTGGTGACTATGGTATTTAAAGGAAACCTAGATGGCTCTACTTCTGTGAGATCAACTGGCCAAAACTCAGTCCCACTTGGCCCTCTGAAAGGATATAAGAGAAGTCCACCACATCTGGAATGCATTGATGGAGTTGGACCCAAAGACCATGTGGACCAATTTCCTTACATGGATTCCTGGCTAAATTTGGCTCTGAATCTCCCACCTTGGCTCTACTGCATCCTGTGCCAACCAAATGCTATATTCCTTATGAAGTCTCATGTTCCTACTAAGGGATTCGACAGCTCACATATAGGGCCTATCAAAGAAAAGACCATGCTCTACAAGGACTCCTTAAGCTCAGATCTGCCTCCACGTTACCAGCCACTGCCACCAGCTTGATAAGAGTCTCTCAGATATTTATGAGAGATTTTGTGAAGCCTACAGGGTTTTCACCCCCCTTTGGCCTTGAGGCCAGAGAAAACCTACAGGTGATAAATGTCCCTTTTGTAGCACAAGCTGCCTCTCTCTGATATCCACAGAAAAATCCAAAAGGTGGACAGCTTCACTGGAATGAATAAAACAGCACCTTCAAACTAATGAAGTCTTTGTAAATTGGGAAAAAGATGAACAATATAAAGCTAATCATCAAGCTAAACAAAAGGCTTTCCTCACTCTGGCCCTAGGAAGACCAGTCCCAACCTCGTTACTCCCTTAAAATTACCCAACAACCTTCTGGCAAGGCCCCCAGGCCTGAGGCAAACCTGTCACCATCAGGTCCCAAACTTCCTCAACCTGGGTAATGAACCTAATGCCTGGCCAAAGGTCAATGTGCAAGATGCAAAGGTTATGGGCACTGGAAAAATGAATACCCACTCAAAAGACAAGGACCTCCAAAGGTTTTAACCAGAGCCAGAAGACAATTTTTCATCAGCTTGCCAGGTTCAGATCAGACCAGGCTCTATTCACTGGGTCCCCAAGAGCCCATTGTACAAGTCCAAAGTGGAAGCCATTACCTTCTCCCCAGAATCTGCTTTTTTGTCACTCTCAACTCTGCAACCACACTTCCTGCTCACCATCAATCCAATGTGTGGAAGAATGGAGACTGATGAACATATAAGATGAAGCAAATGCAGAAATTCTCAAAACCTTTCCCTAAGTTTGGGCTGCAGACTCCTCACCTAGATTGACCATCAATCATCCATCCCTGCCAGGCGTGGTGGCACATGCCTGTAATCCCAGCATTTGGAAGACAGAAGCAGAAGCATGGAGGTGCGAGTTTGAGACCAGCCTGAGCTACAAAAGTGAGCTCAAGGCCAGCCTGAACTGCATAGCAAGACCTTGTCTCAAAAAGACAAAAAAAAAAAAAAAAAAAAAATCATCCATCCCTAATCATGGAACACCACCCCGGTGTGACACTTCCCCCACCTCACCTCATGTCAGACAATACCAATGTTCCAGGAGGCCAAGATAGAAACACAGCCTTACGTTTGGAGATTCCAGAGTTATGGAATCCTCACAGAATTTCAGTCACAATGGGATACTTCCCTCTTGTTTATCAAGAAGCTGAATGGAGAATATCAACCTATTCAAGTTATCACTGCCACTGTGGTTGCTCTATACCACTGTAGTTCCAAATCCTTACACCCTCCTCAAGTCTTCTGTCATCTTCTGCTCACTGATAACTTGTCTAGACTTATTAAAGAATGCCTTTTTCTGCCTCCAAGTAGCCGCTGCTAGCCAGCCTCTCTTCACTTTTAGATGGGAAGACCAGGACCAGGATTATAGCTCAGTGGCATAAGCCTGCCTGAACAAGTGCAAGGTCCCAAGTTTGAGTTCTGGTACCAAAAAAATAAATAAGTAAACAAATGGGAAGACTATTACTCTGAACTCAAGGCTGAACTGACTTGGACCTTACTGCTTCAAGGATTCAAGAATTTACCTACCCAATATGGAGAGACTCTTACTGCTGATCTCACCAGTTTCCCCAGTTCAGACTATCAGTGCACCCTCCTTCAATATGTGATGATCTTCTGGCCAGTGAAACTTGAGCCAGACGTTGAGAGGGGACCAAAGCCTTACTACAATGCTTGACAGAGACTAGACACAAAGTTTCATGGAAAAAGGCTCAAATCTATGGACAGAAGGTCAGATACCTGGGATTGACCTAAGTCAGGATTACCATGCCGGAGGTGTAGCTCAGGGGCACAAGTGCCTGCCTGGCAAGTGCAAGGTCCTGAGTTCAAGCCCAGGTTCCAAAAAAAAGAATACCATGCCCTTGGAAAGAAAAGAGGTCATTTGTTCTATGCTGGCCCCAACCACAATCAAGAAGCTCTAGAGAGGGCCGGCGAGATGTTTCAGTGGTCTAAAGCGCCTGCTTAGGAGGGCTCAGGCAACTGCGGGGACTGCAGTTCGATCCCTGGCACCACATGCTGCGCCAGGGCCACCACCAGGGCAGGCTGAGCCAGCCACAAAATGAATAAATAAAGAAACAAACAAACACAACAAGCAAACAAATAAATAAATTAATTAAAAAAAAAAAAAAAGAAACTCTAGAGAATACATTGGAGCTGCTGGCTTCTGCAGAATCTGGATCGCTGGTTTGAAGAGAAAGCAAAGCCCATGAATGATGCCTTGTCTGGAAAAGGCTTTGACCTCTTCCACTGGACCCAACAATAAGAAAAAGCCTTCAATAACATTTAAAAGGCCCTCAACAGTCCCATCCTTGGGAATTCCAGACATGACTCATCCTTTCAGTCTCTTTGTTGATGAACAATGACATGTTACCTCAAGATTACTCACCCAGACTATTGCCCAATGGGAACAGTCAGTGGCTAGTATATCTAAGAACCTAGATCTTGTTACCAAAGGCTAGCTGCCCTGCTTCCATGTCCTGGCAGCTACTGCCCTGATTAAGGAAGCTGACAAGCTCACTCTAGGACAAAATCTGACTATTAAGGTACCACATGCTGTGCTAGACCTTATCAATAACCCAAGATATCTCTAGCTTTCCAACAGCAGAGTATCAGGGACTCTCAGGTGAGAATGCCCTTTGACATTGACAACTGTTCAAGCCAGCCACCTGACCACCAAGCTGGGCCCTCCTAACCACAGTTGCCTCTCACTGAATGATGAAACTATTTTGAAGCAGTCTGGACCTGAAAATGGACCTCCTGACAGATGCCGAGTACCTCCTGTTTATGGGTGGAAGTAGCTCTGCCAAGTCCAATACACAAAATATGATCATCTTAGATGAGGCTATTCTCACATAGGTTCTCCTACAAGAATTGTCTGCACAAGGTGAGCTTTGGGTACTTATCCAAGCCCTCAATTTGTCTGAAAGCAAGGGTGAGTTTACACAGATTCTAGGTATGTCTTTGATATTAGTCCACACTCATACAATGATATACAAGGAAAGAGAATTACTCACAACAGAAGGAAAGGTCATCAAAAATAAGGAAGAAGACTGGGCCTGGTAGTGAGCACCTGTAATCTCAGCACATGGGAGGCTGAAAACAGGAGGATCACTATGAGTCCAGTCTGTGTAATGAGAACCTGTAGACCCCATACTAAATACATAAAAGGAAGAAATGCTACTGCTTTTTACTGATGTCTGGAAACACACCAAAGTGGAAATTATCCATTGCCATGGACACTAAAAAGTTAAATATTACATCACCCTGGGAAGCAACAAGGCTGATAAAATTGCAAAAATGGCCAGTGAAACAGCCTCCTGGGACAAGCACACCTTGAAGGAAAATGAAGAGTTGTTAATGGACATTCCCACTGGTACTGTGCTGATAGTAAAGGATCAATCCCCTGCATATACAAAAGAAAAAGATCCTAGGCAGAACAAGAGCAAGCTACAAAGGGCCTGGCCCCTCATGGATACTCCCAGATGGATGAACTATTGTCCCACAAAGGATGGCTAATGCCTGGGTCCAAGAACACCATAACTGGATCTATGGAGGAAAAAACATAATGCAAGAACTCTTGGGGCAATACTGTTACATTTTCTGTATGGCTAGTGCCTGTGCCACCATCAGATAGTCACAACAAACCTGTGTTAACCTAATTCAGGGCTGGGAAGATAGTGCCATAAGTATCTGCGTGGCAAGCACATGGTCCTGAGTTTGATCCTGAGTTTAAAAAAAAGTTAATCTGATCAGAGATTTAAGTCCCCTCCAGGAATTTGACTAATTGGAACATCATCACCCTTTGAGAACATACAAATGGATTTCACTGAGGTAAAACCAACAAGGGGTAATATACCTACTGATCCTGATTTATAGCTTCTCAGGATGGGCAGAGGTATTCCCTACTCAGACAGAAAGTCAGCCAAGCCCTGCTCTGAGAGATCTTCCCCAGTTATGGACTCCCTTGTCCACTGAAAATGACATAGTACAACATGTGAGGCTAAGGCTATCCAGAACCTTGCCAGACTACTCAAGATAAAATGGAACCTATGTTCTACTTATCAGTCTCAAAGCTCTGGAAAAGTGAAACAAATGAGCCAGACACTAAAGACTATCCTGACCACGTTTTATCAAGAAACTAAAGCTCCGTGGACTGGTCTCCCTGTGGCCTTGCTTTGCATCTGATGCTCGCCAGGTCTACTATGGTTCAACTCATCTGAAGTCCTCTACAGATGCATACCTCCACTGTTAACAACTTTGGCGGGGATCTGAAACAGGAGACTCAGCCTTGGCCCATCAGCTCCAACGATTAGGAAAAGTATTCTCTTATCTACACAAGATAACTTCAAAAAGGATAGGATATGTGTTAGTTACTTTCCTCTCCTTGTTGAGACAAGGTACCCAACACTCAAAATTAAGGAAGGAAAGGTTTAGTTGAAGCTTCAGTTCATAATCAGCTGGCTCCAAGGCAGGGTGGCATCGCACAGGGCCAACATTTCAAGGTGGCAGAAGACAGCAAAAGTAACAAGTACAAAAGAGGGGTGGGAAAGCTAGCCTCTTTTCCTCCCTTATATTGTATGCTGGCTCTCAACCCTAAGGTGGGTCCTTTATATTCACACCGTATCTGTGCACTCTTTTTTCTTTTTTTCTTTTTTGGCTGGCTCAGCCCACCCTCAGGTCCTGGCTGGCCTGGCTTGTGGTGCTCGGATCAAACCCCCTTCCCCTGTGCCTGCCTAAGCTTGCCTAAGCAGGTACTTTAGACCACTGATCTATCTCTCTGGTCCCTATCTCTCAGCACTCTTGCACAGGCTCACAGTGTTTATAAAGTAAGAATCCTGTCTGCCTGCTGAGTCCTTTAATTAAACTCTCAAGTTGACACAATGTCCACAACAGAGTCCCTCTTCTTGCTGACACCTTTACATACCCATTTTCACCTGGTAACACAGTTTTTGTTAAGGATTGGAAAAAAGAACCTCTCCAGGCTACATGGAGTAGACCACATATGATAATCCTAGCCATCTCCACAGATGTTCAAGTATCAGAGATCCAACTCTGGATGTATCATACCTTCATTAAGAGAGTCCATCCTGATGTCACTGAGGATTAGGAGGCATCACCTGATTCAGATAAGCCCTTGAGGACCCCTCCTCTGATACCAGAAAACTGGTCTCATCACATGTGGTTCTACATAAGATGAAGCCTGTGGCTGCTGATCTTGAAATATTCTATTGCTGGTTTTCTTCCTGGGACTTCTCATAATCATAACCTTATTCTTTATAGCAGGACTCTGTCCTGCTATACTCACCAATTGGGGAAAACTGAGAAGATTCATGCACTTACCATTGTACTTGCCATCTGTCTTGAGGCTAACTACCCTCAGTTGTTTCCGAGGGTCACAGAAATTCTGAATGTGTCACCAGTGTTCCTGTAAGCTTTGAATTTGATGCTTTTCTTATTCTCCCTTGTGGAGAATCCCACCAGTCAACACCAGCTCAGCTCTGTTAGCCTTTATCTGTGTCCCTGCACCCTTTCTCTCAAGGGAATCCAGTGCATATGGGGAGGGGTTCAGGCTATGTGCCAATTGGGCACAGGTACTATGGGCTATCCAATGGCAAGGGTGGATATCCTCCATAGTCTGCCCTAAACTCAAGTCAAATTCACCCTTGCCCAAAATCTTACCCCTCCCAACTGTCAATTCAATCAATGTTAACCTCTTCAGTTGGTTATTAACAACTCTGCGCCAGGCATCAGATCCTTCTGGTTTTCTTGCAGTATAGGTTAGGGGCAGATGTCACCAGGTGAGACCTCATTAGAATGTTATCCCTAAGACTGTCACCACTGAAACCCACACTGATTCTTATTAACACAACCCTGGAACTTACTCCCTCACCTAAACTCACCACCTCTGCAAATGACCCAGTTAAAGTCAGGGTTATTCAAGTACTGACATTGAACAAACTTTATCCATAGAACTAGATATTCAGAGACTAATGCCTGGTATAAATAGGTCAAATATTACATAAAAAATATAAACAAGTTTACTTGTTATATGTGTGCCTCTGGAAAACCAGAAACCAAAGTTGTTCTCCTTTCTACTTAACTGGACTTCCAATCCAGAGGGGATACTGTGCTTCATTACCTTGTTTTCCAGTTTTTATCCTTAAGGACTAAACCAGATGTGTAGGAGACCCTAGCTCCAATTTTCCCAATGTCCTCCTATCTTGCCAACCTCCTTGTGTCATAAAACCATCAGTCCAAATCTACAATTTGATATCTGCCTCAGGAGAACCAAAGATTATAGTATCAGTGTAGGAAACACTCTAGGATGTATATCTACAAAACGGCTTTTACGTCTGACCATGCCTCAGCCTATAAACCTCACTCACTGTTCACAGTGGAAATGTTTGTTGATTCTGTGACAGATTTTGTACCTAGTGGATGGAATGAAACCTGTGCCAGGGTCCAGCTAATCATGCCCTTCACAATTACTCAAAAGTCAATTTCCTGGGTTGGGGAGATAGCTCAGTACAATAAGCCCTTGCCTGGCAAGCACAGGGTCCTTAGTTCAATCCCTGGTGCCACAAAAACAAACAAACAAATAAATAAATAAATATTTAAAAAGTCAATTTCCTCTCCTGATCCCTCCACTCCTACCTCCAGGTGGTAGGTCAACCCCAGGATTCCTTTGATCCAACTATCTTTGTAGATACTATAAGGATCTCATGAGGGGTCCCCAATGAATTTAAATCTTAAAACCAGAGAGTGAAGGGATTTGAAAGTTAGTTTTATTTATCCTGTCTTCTCCCTGCAAAAGGTGAGTTTCTGAAATATAGACCAAACCTTATTTTCAAACCTTAACTATATAGTTATATATAAGTTGTACATATATGTATATACATATGTTTAGCTTGTTTTTTTTTTTTTAAGTTTATTTTATTTTTTTTAACCTCATTAATTTATTTGTGTTCTGGCTGGCTCAGCCCCCCCGGGTGGGGGAGACGGTGGCGCAGCATGTGGTGCCAGGGATTGAATTGCAGTCCCTGTGGCTGTCCAAGCTTGTCCAAGCAGGCGCTCTAGACCACTGAGCCATCTCGCTGGCCCCTAAGCTTGTTTTCAAAACTTAACTTATTAACTATATGTTAATAAGACCATAAACAAACAAACAATTACTAATTTAAATAAGTTTATGGTCACTATTAACTAAAATGTAGACTGGATAAATTATATTTACTATAATCAAATAAGTTTTATAACCAACACCTGAAATGCAATCAGGGGTACAGCTGAACACCTAGGACCTACCAGTCAAATGGCCTCAGAGGGGTCGGGGAGATAGCTCAGGGGCACAGCTGCCTGCCTGGCAAGTGCAAGGTCCTGATTTCAATTCCCGGTTCTGCAAAAAAAAAAAAAAAAAAAAAAGGCCTAGAAAAATAGACTTGCCTTACACATGATTCTTGCAAAAAAGAATGATGTCTGTGTCATGCTAGGAAATTAGTGTTGTACTTTTATTGTAAACAATACCATCCCTGATAGCAAAATCACCGAGGCTTTCCAGAACCTCACAACACTGTCAGAAGTGTCAGAAGAACTAGCTGAAAATGCTGGGATAAGTGACTACTTTTCCAGCCTATTAGAATAATGGTGTAGCAAATGGAAAGGTCTGATAACTTCCATATTCATAATAAATAATAAATAATAATCATTTCTGGTTATTTGTGTTAGAGTGCCAATTTTTAAGAGCTGCTGCATAATCCCCTGTATCCACAGCTTGAGTCAGAGATTAATTAAAACAGCTCTCCAAAAGGAAAGATCCCAAGGTTACCCAGGCCTCAGGTACCTAAACCCTACCTACCCTCAACACTCAATAGCCAAAATAGACTCTAATGATGATTACTTTCAGAGTTCTTAAGAAATATCAAGAGTGGGAAGAGTGAAACAGAAGTCCTGACCTAACCGCAGCCATTTTGCCTAGCACAGCTATAGACATTTTGTTCTTTGCCTCTGAACTTAGCTAACTGCACGATTCATTATCAAACTAAAATTTATGCAAATGTCCTAAAAGTAAATTTGCTAAGTGCACATACATCCTTCTGAATATTTCAAACCATCTCTGGATTACTTATGACACGTTACTGTAAATCCTATATAAAGAGTTGTGTTGGGGCCGGCGAGATGGTTCAGTGGTCTAAAGCGCCTGCTTAGGAGGGCTCAGGCGACTGCGGGGACGGCAGTTCGATCCCCGGCACCACATGCTGCGCCAGCGCCACCACCAGGGCAGGCTGAGCCAGCCACAAAAAATGAATAAATAAAGACACAAACAAACACAACAAGCAAACAAATAAATAAATAAATAAAATTAAAAAAAAAAAGAGTTGTGCTGTATTTCTTAGGAAAGTGACAAATCAGTACAAATACTTTTCTTGTTTTTGTTTTCTTTCATTTTTATTACTATTCTGTTTTTTTTTTAAATTTTTATTTATTTACTTGTTTGCTTGTTGTGTTTGTTTGCTTTTTATTTATTTATTTTGCGGCTGGCCCAGCCTGCCCTGGTGGTGGGGCTGGCACAGCATGTGGTGCCGGGGATCGAACCGCAGTCCCTGCAGTTGCCTGAGCTTTCCTAAGCAGGCGCTTTAGACCACTGAACCATCTCGCCGTCCCTAAGTAATTCCCTTTTTTTTTTTCCCCGAACCAAGGATCAAGATCAAACTCAGGACCTTGCACTTGCCAGGCAGGCACTTGTGCCCCTGAGCTATCTCCCTGGCCCTGCTATTCTGTTTTTTTGAGACAGAGCCTTGTGATGTAGTACAAACCAGTATTTTTCTTTTATGTATTTAGGACAGAGTCTACAGGATCTACAGGGTCTCACTACGTAGATCAGACTCCTAGCGACTCTCCTTGAACTCACAGTGTCAGCTTCCCAAGTGCTGGGATTACAGACATGTGCCACCACCCAGTCTCAACCGCAGACAAGCCAGTATTGAATTTGAGCTGCCCACAAATCTGTGATCCTCCTGCCTCAGCCTTCCAAATGTATACACCATTATGCTTCACTATACCCACAACCTTGAAAGTGTTTTTGATAAAAAAAAATAAAGGGGGGGAGTGTTTTTGAGCTGGGGGTGGTGATATACATCTGTAATCCCGGCACTTGGGAAGCTGACACTGTGAGTTCAAGGTCAGCCCTAACTATATAATGAGACCCTATGTTAATAAGACCATAAACGTATATACAACTACT